>OX123192.2:41475369-41549468 GCA_944739405.2 Euclidia mi | reverse complement strand
CATTTGAAATGGAGGTGGATAGATCGTTGTCCTTTCTTGACGTAAAAGTGACAGTTAAAGACAATGGTACCCTGGGACACACTGTATACAGAAAACCGACACACACTGACAGGTATCTTAACGCGTTTTCGCATCATCACCCGCGACACTTGGCATCCGTTGTGACGTCCCTAGTGAACAGGGCGTATGACCTCTGTGACCCTGAACACTTAAACAGTGAGCTCTCACATGTTCAGGAGGTACTTAGACATAACGGATACAAGAATGAGATACACCGTCTGAAGAGGAGGGACCGTAAACCTGAGGTGAGCAGGGTGCCGGCTTACATGCCTTACCTAAAAGGAGTAACGGACAAAGTTGGAACAGTACTAAAGAAATACTCCATTAAGACTGTAAATAGTCCGCTTTCCAAGATAGGACACAATCTGCGTAGCCCAAAGGATGTCATTCCTTTTCAGACACCTGGCGTCTACAAGGTCGATTGCAGTTGTGGTAGCTCCTATATCGGACAGACCAAGCGAACAATTGCGGAAAGGGTCAAGGAACATATCGCAGCTGTGAAAAATCGACAAGTAAATAAGTCCGCTATAGCTGAACATTTATTGGAGTCTGGACCAAACCACTGGATAGAACTACATCAACCACAGGTCTTGTCCACCGAACGTCACTATTACTCCAGGATAGTGCGTGAAGCGGTTGAAATCAAAAAACACAAGAATTTCAACCGGGAGGATGGATTTAGATTATCAACAACTTGGAATCCAGTCATCAATAAGTGTAAACACCGCCGTAATGATACAGCTCAACAGTGTATAGACGTCATTAGTGTAGTGTGTCGAGGTACCGACAGTGCGATTAAAAACAAAAATAAAAATCCAGTGAGGGTAGGTGCCAAAACCCGCACAACACAAGGACGGCGCTGAGCTCACCAGTCCCGCCGCGACCACGGCTGAAGCAAGTCAGCCGAAACGTTGGCAAAAAACCGAGGTATTTATGCCTTAAATATAAGATTTATCGCGAGTAAGACCCGCTATATAACCTTGTATAACAAATGATTTTATTTCAAAACTTTGAAGTGACAATGGGAAATCAATATTTTCCTTTTGTCATAGACGGTACTATATAAGCATCGGAAAGCCAAATACCCTCAAACATTCAAATATTTTTATGGCGAAATTAACGTTTATTTCTTTGGTTCGTGGAGGTCAGACAACATCCAGTCTTTTGAAAAAACTATGATATAAGGAACCCCGCAAGGTACAAATTTTGCATGCAACCGAGATCACGTTCGGATGATAATGACTTACCGCATCTAGTACAAGAAAGAAACATCACGCTAGAAAACAGCACAATCTTAATAAAGACGCTTAAATATTAGTGCACCTATTACTTAGAAAACAAGCAACGTAAGCTAGAAACAAAATCTAGCCTTGACCTACAGCCCAGTTTCATTTAACGATTAATAAAAAAGGTATAGGGCCATCTGCGATCTGACCTTCGACGCTAACCGATAATTACTTCACATAAAAAGCCGTCCAAATCTACTGAAACCAGAACGTATTTACTCGTATAGCTAATCAAATTTGTGAACGACGGGTCTGTCAGGCACAAAAAGTTACGAGTGGGAAGTGTACTACGCAATAAAGCGTCAAAACTGTTCCCCAGTCAATAAAAACCTGCGAGATATAGGGAATCAGAGTAGTGCAGTCATAGCTATACATTCACGGATTGAATGGTTCTTTACTTCATTTTATGTTCTGTTTTGCGTAGCAGTTTCTGTGTGGCAACGGATTAAGAAAACAAAATGTCACTACTGCATTTAATTATTTACCTACTCTGTATTGTGTGAAGTAGTTTTGTAGTATTTTAGTTTAGTTATTTACGCATAGGTACTTATACCTATTCATTGTGCACCCATTACATTGTGTGATGATAATAAATAAATAAATTAGGTGGGTGTGGTATGAGGCGAACAAGGGGCACACAGAAAGCAAGTAGGTAGTGTTTTTGCGAAGAAACGGAAATCCCGATATCAAACTCTGTCGCAACCCGTCTGGCTAGCGTGGTATAGTAGGCCAACTCCTCCCATTGCCTCACTGTGACGCAAACAAAGGGAGGCTTAAGACCAGCAGTGGACTGGATATTTTCAAGAAATTTAATTTTTCCATTATTGGGAAATTATAACCCTTTAATAGCAAGTGTGAATTCAGGGAACTTTAGTAACTGTAATTACTATGAAAGCAGATGGTTTCGCGGTACTCAGTATTATTTTAATCCCTGATCCAGACTGTAAGTAATTACAGCGGGTATTTCTTTACATTGATTTGAATTTTTTATTTTGTATGGCGAGCACATTTGCCTTTCTCTACCTTTGTTTTCCTATTTCTATTTACTTTAAACCATTCAGAGGATTTCCATCAGCATATCGATGTCTTGCTTCTAAATACTTAGACTAACTGAGTCTTTCTTTACAGAAATGATAAGTTTCCTCTTTGCGTACTCTTATGGGATTTCTCGACTAAATTAGCTTTAAGTGCTCGCAAACAAATCGATGTCACGTTTGATGCGTTGACCCAGATACACTTTTCTGTCTCTTCAACTTTACTCGTACTTCAAAGGTCAGAGTGATAAAATTTGCTACCTATTAGAACTGAAATATCCTAGGTATCTGATATACCAATAGACTGCCATGCAGAGGGTATCGGGTTCGAATCAACCTCGCAGACCACTGACTTTTCGAAGAAATGTGTGTATTAAATTGTTAATGATCGCTTGCCCCGTGCCTTGGAGAACACGTTAAACCGTCAGTCTTGAAGATCTTTGACTGTAGTTACGGGGAGTCAGTAATATTTGAGCCACTTCTCGATTGTATATGACTGTTTTATTGAAGGTTCTTTCTCGTGATTCTACGCCTTTGCATGCAGCAGTAAATGTAAATGTAGAATCATCAAATAATTGACTTCAATTTTGAAGATCATACATCCTGCCGGTTCATTGTAATCTGTCTGTAATCAAAAATGTTTTTTTATATCAAAACCATAATACAACTATATTTTATCAAACAAAAACCTCACATACATCTCCTAAACATCGCGCGTGTCATTACCATCATTCGCTTCCAGAAATCACCAACTACTAAATAAAACATCTTCGCTCATGCTACCTGCTACATGTCGGCTATAAAATCACATTTCCCGTTTCTCTCAGAATACGTAAGCTTGTGAATAAGGATATTCAGTCGACGGTCCTACAGCGATACATTTTGAGACAATCTTACGAGATTTAGAGGTACTCTTGGTTTATATAAATGAGAATTAGGTAAAACAGTTCGTTTTGATACAGTAAGTGGTTGGTTGGCCTGTTGGTGTAAGGGTTAGTGATCTTCACTGTTAAGCCGGAGGTCGTAGGTTCAGTTCCATTCAGGACAAATCTTTGAGTTATGAACACAATGATTTTTTCTGTGTCTAGAATTTGGATGACCGCCTCTGTGGTCCAGTAGATAGCGTATGCGACTGGTGATCGGAGGTCTCGGGTTCGATTTCCGGGTCCGGCAAAAGTGTTACTGGGTTTTTCCGAATACTCAGTAACAGCCCGCAGTCTGGTGATGTGCCCGGTAACGGCAATAGGCTCGTCCCCTATGTGTGTAAATGTGGATATATTATTTACACCACTGCCCACACCTTCGGGGATACAGGCGTGAGACTATATATATAAAAATAAAAGGAAAATAGAATTCGGATGACTGATTTATAAGTAGTAAAGCATAAGTTGCTTTTCTTTAATATCTGGTTAGACTAGTAAGCTGACTCCGGGTTTCAAGACGTAAATATTGGATGCAACCGGGATAACGCTAGGACACTGAAGATTTACAAGTAGTTCAGCCTTGCTGGGTTGCTTGACCGGGAAAGTACTATACTCTAATTGAACACTGACGTTAAGCGGTTGCAATTCGGCTGGCAACGCAGTTTTATATAAATCATAAGCAATGTCAAAGAAATAATGCAATTTTATATATACATACACATGTATGAAATTTCCACAACAAGTTTAGTTCTAGGAATCAAGGATGATTCTATGTTAGTTTGACTTGGAATTTCTTTATAGAAAATGATGATAAAACGTCTAAGTTCACTAGACGAATAAAATTATTGTGAAGTGTATGGACCCTTTTATTTTTTATACTATTTAAGAACGGCTCATTAAAATATTGATCTTGCACTTACTAGATATTTATAAACGAAGCGTAAGACTCTTGATTTTATTTTGAAATATGTGCGACCAATACTTTTGTACAATATATTTCGGCAAATTAAACGTTACTTTGTTATGGAGTAAATATACGTAGCAGCATAGCCAGAGCTGTCGCTAAAAATTAAATATATTAATTTCAACAAGCAGTTCCAAATATAGGGTAGTGTTCTAATGGTTCACATTAATCCACATATTCTGCAAAGCAATCTGTTTTCCATAGAACTGATAAGACAAATCTTTATAAATAAAAATCCGACGTTACCGACTGACTGACAGATAACGTACCTATAGCGAAAACTACTGAGTGCATGAAGATGAAATTTGGTATGTATGTTCCTTCCCGTACGGGTGCACTAAAAAGGGGTTTTCTTAAATGTTTAGAAGATCGGGCAGAAACGGTTAATTAAAATAAAATGTGCGGGTGTAGCTGTGTATCCTCTAGTAATCACAAAATCCAAATATACAAACAACTTTTTACCCAATCAATTGCTTCAAAAACCAATACTATTTCCAGACAGCATTCTGTTAGTGGTTGGAAAGCATGCAGTTGAAATTTTAGCAAGTCTGCATTTCGTACACAAACAATCTGGCCATCTATCACCACATATCTGATGGGTACATGTGTAGTGTTTGCTGTGCGGCCCGGCGTTTCAACTGGCAGAAACAACCAGAAATATGGACTGTGCTAGATTTGATTAGATTGGTTCAGACGTTGATTTTGTGAGGAATGTTCCGGCAAAGTGTGTTGTTCTGAAAAATCACGGCGGATGTCTTGATTGTGTGAGTTTCGTGTTCGATTTGTGGCATTTTTTGCGGAATTCTCAATGGTCTTTGGTAACTAGATCTGGTTTTCCGGGCCTAAAATATTTTGTCAATCGTTTAACTAATAGAAAATTGCACAATATTTGACGTGGAGATTAACAATGATGTAATCTTAATATATAAAATCCTTACGTTACTGACTGACTGACAGACACGCTGCAGCCGAAACTATTGGGCGCAGGAAGCTGAAATTTGGCATGTATGTTCCTTGGGGACCGTAGGGGTGCACTAAGAAGGGATTTCCCGAAATTCCCACGGGATCGGCCAAAACGGGTAAATTAAAAAAAAATGCAGGCGTTCTCTAGTGATATATATATTTTATTCATGAACCTAATCTAAATGGTTTTAGTTAAATTTTAGGTTTACAGGCCTGATATTCGATTGAGAGTGCATAATATAAAGATCAATACCTAAGCAGAATTGAAACATCCATGTGACTCACAATCTATGTGACTAGTAAATGGTACTTTTTATAATGGTTTTATTTCTGGTTTACTTACAACAACCACATATAGTAAGTAAAAACTAACTATATGTGGTTCAAGAGCTTTTTGATATTCCAGTTCTCTAAAGCATTAAAACCTTTTGAGCATTGGACTAGAATAATTTTGACTTGACTAATGTATATGTAGGTACCGACTTGTAGCATTCATACTTATATTCGTACGTGAGTCACATGACTTCTATGTAGTATTTCTGTAGCGTATCTAAATACTTAGAAATTTACGTCATTGCAGAAGTCACTAAGCTTACTCAAAGCTCGATATTCGAAGACGCGGTTTGCTTTAGAAAGCAAAATTATTGGAAAATGTATCACATACCTAGAATTGGAATATAAGCAGTAAACGAGCAAATGTACGTTCAGCATTTACATGCACAGAACTTACTTTAACTTTCACGACACGCAATCATAGACTCAATATAAATATACTAGACTTAACCCACGGTTCCAGCCGCGTAGGACATTTTACCCCCTTCATCATCATCATCAGCACTGTATATATATATTGTCCCACTGCTAGGCACGGGCCTCTTCTCACTATGAGAATGGTAAGGCCATAGTCCACCACGCTGCCCTAGTGCAGGTTGGCAGACTTCACATGTCTTTCGTGAACATTATGGAGAATTCTCAGACATGCAGGTTTTCTCACGATGTTTTCCTTCACCGTTTAGCAAGCGATAATTTAATACGCACTTAACTTCGAAAAGTCATTAGTGCGTGCCGTGGATTCGAACCCGGACCGTCTTCATCGCAGTCTGTCGGTCTCTCCACTAGGCTATCGCTGCCTCGCCTTTTACCCCCTTACGATGAGAATAACCAAAAATCCTCTCTTAGTGCTCGCCCACACTCCCCAAAGAAGACACATGCCATATTTAAAATTCTTGCGCTCAGTAGTTTCGGCTGTGTTTTGTCTGTCAGTCAGTCAGTAACGCAAGAATTTTATATGTAGTGATTGAGTATACGGATGTAACGCTCGTAGCGAGACTTGTCTTGCCGATCGTAACAGATCGGCAAAGTTAAGCAACACTTGCACAGGTCGCCACTTGGATGGGTGACCGTGTGTGGCATTTACATCTGAGCGCTACCGTGCTTCGGAGGCGAGTAAAGCTGTCGGTCCCGGTTCTTGTCTCAGGTTAAGAATCGTTAGGCCATGTCGGAGGCCTTCGGGCGGTCTAAACACTCCAACACTAGAGTTGGCCACACACTCACACGAAAACCGAAACGAAACGAGTGTACGGATGGCGAACTTTAAGCGGTCACCTCGCCGTTTAGATGCAGATCTACGACTTGACGCAGGTCAAGTCTAATAGGTTCCAATTCCACAGGAGAAAAAACTTCGTGTAATCTTATCTTATCTATACTAATAATAAAGCGGAAGTTTGTTTGTTTGTTTGTTTGAACGCGCTAATCTCAGGAACTACCGGTCGGATCTGGAAAAATATTTTTGTATACGATAGCCCAGTTATTCCGGAAGGCTATAGGCTATATAATATAACGCTTCGACCCTTTGGGGCCGGGCAAAAGGCTAAAAAGGCTAAAAGAGAATGTCGGCTAATCTCAGGAACAGCAGTCGGATTTAAAAAATTATTATTGCCTATGATAGCCCAATTATTCCGAAAGGCGTATATAAAATTACGCCATAACTTTTAGGGGAGGGTTGGGTCAAAGGCAAAAAAAGGCTAAACGAATAGGATACAATCTATATGGGTATCGTTTTCGAGATTTTCGGGACGCTGATTAATAATAGGAAATTTATTTAGTGATCCAAGATGGCGGACGGGAAATCAACGATGGCGGATGAGTAAATTTTAAAAATCAATATGGGTATCGCCTTCGATATTTTAAGGGGTGGGGAATCGAAATACAACATTTATTTCGTGATCAAAGATGGTGGATGGGAAATCAAAGATGGCGGATGCGAAAATTTTAAAAATCGATATTATCCATATTATCATCTCTGATGATTTAAGGGATGGAGAATACAAATACAACATCTATTTCGTGATCAAAGATGGCGGATAGGAAATCAAAGATGGCGGACGAGATTTTTTTTAAAGTCGATATGGGTATCGTCTCCGATATTTTAAGGAATGGGGAATTCAAAAACACCGTCTATTTCGTGATCAAAGATGGCGGATGGGTTTTTTTTAAAATGAATATGGGTAGGTATCATGTCCGATGTTTAAAGGGATTGGGAATCCAAATACAACATCTATTTCGTAATTCAAGATAGCGGATGGGAAATCAAAGAAGGCGGATGCGAAAAAAATAATATAATAAAAAAAAAAAAATAATAATGGATATCGTCTCTGATGATTTAAGGGATGGTGAATCCAAATACAACATCTATTTCGTGATCAAAGATGGTGGATGGGATTTTTTTTAAAGTCGATATGGGTATCGTCTCCGATATTTTAAGGAATGAATGAATTCAATATTATATAAAAATCTATGTTTGTTTGTTCATCATTTATAGACTCTGAAATGATAAGAGATTAAGCGCTAAGTCAATGGTGACTTTGGAAAAGGGGCTTGGAAAAAAGGGAATTAAATAAAACTCTTAAAAAGGCGATACGGAGTTCACTGGGTCAGCTAGTACTAATATATAAAGCTGAAGAGTTTGTTTGTTTGTTTGGTTGAACGCGCTAATCTCAGGAACTACTGGTCCGATTTGAAAAATCCTTTCAGTGTTAGATAGCCCATTTATCGAGGCCGGCTATAGGCTATATAACATCATGTTATGAGCGACGGGAGCGGAGCAGTAGCCTTAAATAACGCGGGTGTAAATATTTGTTAGTACTTCGTTTATCAAGTCTGGGTGTTCTTTGTGTCTATTAAATTAAGCCTCTAATGTATGTACAACATACCAAGTGCAGGCATGGTCTTTGTAAAAAATGAAACCTCGTTTAAATATGACCATAGTTTGTAAAACTGATAAAACGCCGGGAAACTAAAAAGGATTTTACTCGTTGTATAAATATTAATAAAGCTATGTACATACATTTGTAACATTTACCAAATATATGATCTAAGCAACGAAATATGATTCTAGATTTAGACTAAGGTTTTGTATTCACTGACTCACAGATACTACTTGCGTCCATACCCTATAAATTACGAGTGCATAATATATTATATTACGGAAATATAGTAACACAATTTGACTAAAGGTCGTGAACTCATCAACATAGCATATATAGTTAGGATCCATTGGGACTGAGCAAACAGTTTGCGGTTGGCACGACATACGACACGTGCGGGGCTGACTGCCCTGCAGTGGTGTACTTGAAAAGAGACTAGAGTAATAATATGATGTCAGGACTCTATTCCGCACACGTTCTTACAGCAGAGCCTTGAGACTTGAGATCAGTTTGTGAACCTCTTCACTAGGCAATTTTTCTTTCACTAATATATTACTTTAGTGCCCTAGCCTAGCTACGCTCAAGATCGCTGATATTTATCACGAACACCGCTCAGCTCCGTACACCTCTAATTGATGGAATACGTACTTTGGTAGTTGATTAAACCCACATTTGTGACGTAGATACTTCGATCTAAAGTTTTCAGCAACCGCGGCGACTTTGATCAATTCGCAGTAAATTAATCTTATACAGACTTGGATTTAAGGGTCGACTGTGTTGATATTTCAATCGATTTTCCTTTCCGTGTGGTTAGGAACTTATTATTGAAGTTTGCAACCGTATTTCGTGGTAAGGACTATATTATATTGTTTATTTGATTAGTTGATTTGCGGCTTGACTGGGTGTTTGGTGTCTCATTAGGTGAAAGAAAGGGCAAAAAAGACTTATGTCAGTATTCTCCGATTTCTAATTCTCAGTTGACAAGCAGTTTTGTACTGTGAACGACCTTCTATTCATTTTACTGACAGACACACTAAAAGATACACAGGTTGGCAATAAATTAATTCAAATCAACGTTTTGTGTCATCTCATCATCATCTTATGATGAGTTATGTTTGAGCATGCACCATTTGCAGGAGTGGCATGGTATATTTTCGGCAGCGTGCTTTGAAAGTTCTTCACAAACGATTTGTTTTTTGAGTTCTATGCACACAAACAGCTCCATGCTCAAACTATATATTTATTTAAGAGAAAAATATATTTTTTATTTCGTCTAAACATAAACCCAAATCACGATTTACATTTGTGCATCAAGGTGCAGGCATGATACAGAAAGTTTACGAAATCTCTTAGCATATTGTTTGCCTAATGAGTCCCCGTCCTTATGTCCGATACCGTAGTAGCAATCAATAGACAGAAAACAAAGGGAGATTGGCGCGCAAGCTCTTTTTGTTCAACACCGGATATTACAAGTGAAGGTTCGTACTACTTTAGTATTCTCTTTGTATTGTCTGTGTTTAACGAACTCTGCTCCATCTATGTAAGGAACTTTATTTCAGCAGATACGAAAGATATTATATTTTAATAATATCAGCCCCATAAAACTGTCTCGGGCATAGTTCTACTAACTTGAAAAGGTTTAGGTCATAGCCTAAAAGGTATAGCTAAATTTAAGCTGAACTTTTTAATTTGTTTGGGTTATAATTTTGTTCTCTATCATAGGGTCGGTCAAGTCGCATACTTAATACCAAGGAATACCCAGGAAATTCTTAATGTACAGTTTGGATTTTTTTTATATAGTACTAACTGAGCCCGCGTTACAACCGCATTATTAAGGACTACTGCTTCGCACCCATAGCTCATAGCGTGATGTTATAGCCTTTAACCTCCCTCGATAAATCGGGTATCGAAAACAAAAATAATTATTAAAATCCCAGTAGTTCCAGTAGTTGACCCCGAGATTAGCGCATACGACCAAACAAGCAAATTCTTCAGCTTTATAATAATCTTATAGAAGTAGGTATTAATATCAGCCCTGTATAGAAACTGTCGTAAGCACGGTCTCTTTTTACTTTGAAAGGTTTTTACATTTCGATAGAGAAAACAAAACACGATGAAAACGTTGTTCGTAATCGTTATATGCAGTTACTGTTGAAATCAGTAGATTGGGAAACCAATAAATTTAAACAAGAAATAAACTACGCTGTGACCCACCCAACTAGAACCTCGGAAGCATATATCTATTACATTAGAAATAACTTGAGCCTAAAGGCACGGGCAATATCAAAGGACGATTATGTATTCCCTTTTAAAAATTACTTCGAACCGCTACCAATACCCAAAGTACGATTATATAATCGTTCCTAAAAATGTCGGTCACAAATCATCACCCATCCCGGTCTCGACCGCAATAACGTACCTTAACAAGCTAATCGACGATCAAAAGCCACTCTGAAGATTACTTTCGCAAAAATATTGAGCGCACAATATTTTATGTAACCCAAAGCAAAAGTTTCTCACGAAAAATAATATACGTTCCCTTGGTGTGTTATAAGCTGATTTTCTCAAACTATGTGATCATGTACGGTGCGGAGAAAAAATGTGTAAGGCGTATTGACTTGTTGTTAATATGTAAGATGTCTAAAGTGATTGATGGTACAAGGCTTTTGTGTGTTTTTACATTATGGCGTCGTATGCGAGATTTTTTAGCATTTGTAATGGGTTTGTTTGAATATTTTAAACGTATGTAGCTTTCATTCTTGGCCTTTTTAGCTGGACTGGAAATAAAGTAATTTTTTTGGCATGCCTAGCAAACCAAACGTGAAATCAGCAGCTTAAAATACATACTTACGTGTTATTCGAGTTAAAGTTGGTTTCACTTAGGTTTGTGTCATTACAGAGGTTATTATAACATAACATAAAATAATATAACTTCACGCCTTTTATCCCCGAAGGGGTAGGCAGAGCCGAGGTGTATTTCACATCCACATTTCGCCAGTTATGTTTAGGTCCCAATCTAATAGGGGGCGAGCCTATTGCCATCTACCGGGCTCATTACAAAGCGAGCTACAATAAATTTTATTTTTTAATACACACACACAACTTCTAAAAGTCAGAAGTGTGTGCCCGGGGTACCTGGGATCGAACCCGAGATCATCGTCTCGGCAGCCCATTACGTACACCACTAGGCTATCGCCGCTTTTTGAGGTTATTATTCTATATTTATTTTATATTACAATACTAGAGATGCCCGCAGCTACACACTACACTTTTAATTTCAAATTAATTATTTCTTTAGGATCACACGTGAGAATTTCGGAAAATCCCTTCTTAGTGCACCTCTACTGTTCCCAAAATACATACCAAATTTGAGCGTCTTGCGTTCAAGTTTTTGCTGGGCGTTGTCTTGCATTCAGTCAGTAACGGAAAAAATATATATAGGTAAGTATAAAAGATAAATTGTAAAATATCACTTCTTGCTTCTAAAACATTTATTCATAAATCCACTGAAATATTCATCAGGCCCCGTTTATTAATAACTGCAACTTTGTTTAATGGCAGCATAAAAAAATACCAATCATACAACTTCAACGCCTTCCAAGTTGATAATCTCCATTTGAATTCAGTGAAACTTTTATCGCGGGTAATGAATTTACAAATCCTTGGGGATTATGTTCAGAGTTTTCAAGTTCTGTATTCTAATGAAGCTGGCTTTGACGCTATAATGTATTTAAGATTTATATCTGAATGAAAATGTATATCTTTTTTTGTATATTCAGTAGGTAGGTAGATAGTTGTCCGTGTGGTGATGGATTAAGAATACGGAATGTCACCACCCCATATCATCCCATGGGTGTTGTAAGAGCCGACAGAGGGAGCATATTATGCAGACATCAGCACTGTAAGAGAAGGAAAACTTGATACAAACCCTATACCAACCCCTTTGGCCAGCGTGGTATAGTAGGTCAATTCCTCCTTTCGCAGGAGAGGCCTAGTCCAGCAGTGGACTGTTAAAGACTGATGATGATGATGATGATGATATTCCGTAGCTCGGCTGTTAACTATAAGCTCATTCTGTATATTTTAATACGTAGTGACGTACCGTTCATGGGACTGTTTGACTGGTAATTCCTAGTAGGTTGACAAGGTTAAGCAACGCATACGAAGTTACTTGGATGGGTGACCGCTTGTGACATTTACATCAGAACGCCACCATACTTTCGAAGGGTACGTAGAACTGTTCACCATTGAACTGTGATCATGATGATGATGATGTCCTCCTCGACGTGTCCGTCAACGTCGACCCTAGACATCTTTTCTGGCATGTCCCGTGACCACGGTTCTAAATCATAGTACTTTCTTTCTGATATAAATAAAGCAACTCTCGCACCAGGAAGAACTCGTGAATTGTGGAGGACTTTAGAAATATTCAGCCAACGAACGCTACGTAACACAACAATTTGTAACTCGCCGAAGTGTTTTCCTCTAGTGGGAATCAAGCAACAACTTTACGCTATGTGCTAGCGGCGAAGCAAAGGCAAACGTGCAGTCGATAAATATAACTAAGTCGGCCACATCCACAAGGAGAAACTTATCTAGAACCACCACATATTTATATTTTAATATACTTATCAAAACATTGTTAATATCAACGAACTCTCCAAAACTAAATATAAACATAATCATAAACATCACTACAACTGAATAATGCTTAGAGCTGTTAGTCTACTTTAGTTATGGTGTTCCTTTTTGATTTCATATATTCACTTATTCCTTTTACGTTACTTTTCTCTCAATTATTGTAACCTGGTAAGACGCAAAGTTACTGGGGCAACCTCATCATATAGTAACCAAAACTATGAGATTCAATAAAAACATATTTGTAAAAAAAACTGCTTACTAATGGTGCTGATACACCTGAGCATTCATTTGTAACAGCACAACGAGCATTTGCCGTTTATTGTTTTGTCGAACTGATCAACGAAAATTTTTTTTAACAAAAAATAACCGCCTCCAAAAATCTGGAAAATGTGTGAAAATAGCACTAAAAAGTAAAAAATAAATTCCGTTATTTTTACTTCAATTTACTTATAAACATCACCTATTCAACTTAATATTACATACTTATACGAGTTATACGTATCTACCACTTAATTCACATACCTGACACAATACATATTTTTATATGACTAACAAACTAAATTAAATACCTATCACCAGAAATCAGATAAGTATATTATATTTTTGGACTAAGTACTTAGAAAAAAATATTTATTTAGGACTATAATATACAATTATACTTTTTTTGGAGTCGGTGCCAGCTGAGATTAAGAATTAAAGATGTTATTAAGTGACCGACCCGAACGCAAGCAGGGCCGACGCGTGAGGGTAGACGTTGTTGACGGTTGTCTCCGATATCCATTTTTTCTATGCGCTTGTATGTAGGCAATTATTGTATTGCAGTGGATTGTGGTTCTTTAGAGTTATTTTACACGAAATCTGTATTCATTGAAATAGGTTTGATTTGGTATTGCTGCATTTTAGTATTGCATCTTTACATAATTCTATTTTTCTTGTTTTTCAAATTTTGAGATCGTTTTGTAAAAACTTCTCAGAATTTGATTTGTACCAAGTATCGTTTAAGTTCTTGTTTTGGTTGATAGGTAATTGTAAATAGGTATTTAGGTAAATTTGTAACTGGGCTGTCGCACCTGTTGCCAGGTTTCGTTGTTTCCTTTATTTGCAAAATAGGTTTGGTTAGATCCTACATTGTGGTATTAATGTAACTTTAGGTACTTACATATATTTTGTGTTACAGAAAACTTCCTAAAATTTGATTTATATTTGTTGATTTCATTTCTCGTCATTTGTAAATTACTTACAAGTTTAATGAAGTTTTGCTTAATTATCGTATCAATGCAGCTTTTCATATATTTTGTACATTATCAAGAAATTATTTACTAAAACGCTTAGCTGGCACCGACTCCAAAAAAAGTATAATTGTATATTATAGTCCTAAATAAATATTTTTTTCTAAGTACTTAGTCCAAAAATATAATATACTTATCTGATTTCTGGTGATAGGTATTTAATTTAGTTTGTTAGTCATATAAAAATATGTATTGTGTCAGGTATGTGAATTAAGTGGTAGATACGTATAACTCGTATAAGTATGTAATATTAAGTTGAATAGGTGATGTTTATAAGTAAATTGAAGTAAAAATAACGGAATTTATTTTTTACTTTTTAGTGCTATTTTCACACATTTTCCAGATTTTTGGAGGCGGTTATTTTTTGTTAAAAAAAATTTATTTCCTGTTTTTTAGTGAATTTTCCTTTCTGCAGTTATCTGATTTATCGAAATTAAAGATGGGAAGACTTATTTAATTTTTTACCTGGGGAAACTCTTTTGCCGAGTGCCTCTCCGCGTGGCGGGCAAAGAATGGGACACAGGGAATGCGGGTGTGCTGCTCCGTTACGCTTGTCCCGTAAGTAAGGCTCAGTCTCTGGAAGTGTCCTCCCTCACTCGCACAGTACGAGGTAGCGCCTCGTACTGTGCGAATACAGTGGTTTCTCGGCTATCCGAGACCGCTGTCTTCTCGGGGTCGTTCGTGGCCGTCAGCCAGATTGCCATCTCTGATTGCCCACGGCCCTAAGGAAGAGTCAGGCTAGCGGCCATTGCCACCACCACGACGCCGCCTGCGTCTGCGAGCGGGATCGGCTCTCTCGCGATCCCGCTCGGCGGCCTCCTTCTGGTGCATAACCGCTTCGCAGAAGGAGACCACAGCATCCCACCGGATGTCTTCCACCAACATGGCCTGGACGACGGCCTGCGGAGAAAGATCGCCTCCGATAACAGAGACCAAGTCTCGCCGCTCGGATTCACATGCAGGACACTCAGAGAGCGTATGCTGCGCAGAGTCCAGGTCACTGCCGCAGTGGTGGCATGCCGGCGTCGCCTCGCGGCTGATTCGGTTCAAGTACTCGCCGAAACATCCGTGACGTTGAGTATCTGAGTCAACCTAAACATGACGCAGCCACTTCTCTCGATCAAAGATGGGTAGTTTTGGGTAGACCTACTAAACGCGCTGCCCATATGAGACAGCGCCGTTTAAATGAATTTATTTTTTTCATTGCTGCTAATGGCAGACGAGCGAACGGCCCATCTGAAGGTAAACGGTAACCACTGCTCATGGACTTCGCTAATGTCAGGGTATACACAGCAAAGCCGCTGCCTACCGTGAAAGTAATGCTTTCTTTAAACCTCGTTTGAAGAAGGACAAGTCATAGCGCTCGGGAAACACCGCAGCAGGTAGTTCATTCCAGAGCTTACACGTACATGGTAGAAAAGATCGCTGGTAGCGCACCGTACTAGATGAGAACGCTTCCATGTAGTACGGGTGAACTCTACTGCGTCGGCGAGTGGTACGTTGGTAGAAGGGTGACCCTGGTACCAAATTAAACAATTCTTCGGAGCGCTCCCCGTGTAAGAGTCGGTAAAATACGCAGAGAAAACTAAAGTCTCTCCGCTGCTCCAGCGACTCTAGTCTAGCCGTGAGATCATCGACGATTCGAACAGCTCGTCTCTGTAGGGAGTCAAGTGTATCAAGTTGATAGTTTGGCGCTCCGGCCCAGAGAGCAGTACTCCACAACTAGCGAAGAAATGGAGAAACGTTTATCTCAAAGTGGGGACTCTCGGTCCAAGGCTATTTCAAGAGAAAGTAGTGAACTGCGTGAAAAGAGGTTAACACAAATGCGGGCTTATAGTGAAAAATATTACATCGTGTAAACACTGAAAAACGTACTCATCGTCTGCTCTTTGAATTAAACCGTACTACTATTAGGTATTCTGTGATTTAAAATCAAAGTTATTATATGTATAAGCTAGCAGTTGGCAGCTTCGCTCGCGCGTAATGACGAACTTTCCATATAAAAATACAACCCCTATTTCCAGAAATGAGTAAATACATGATCACTTATTTCTAATCAGAAGCTTGTTTATGAAATTTCATTTCGCATAAAAGCTTTCAACCCCTATTTCAACGGTAGATTTTAGAAATCGCTAAAACACGTACTTATTTGTTTTATTTCTAACCAGAAGCTTGCACACAAAAGTACACGCTATCTTTTTAAAAATGACGGACCTCCCATATAAACTTTCTACACCTACTCGTATATAACCCTCTTAGTTGTTAGATTTGAAAAAAATCTAAATTGCGTGTTTATTTTTTCTGACCAAAAATATGTATAAAAATCCATCCTTAGTGGGTGCTTACGTCATAATATGCATCGACTGTCAAAATTTCAAGTCTCAAGCCCCTGTGGATTTGGCTCTGCGTTGATGAATCAGTCAGCCCAAGCAATTTTATATATGTACTAGAGGCCGCAAGCAAACTGCTCTTGCATTTTTTTTAATTTACCCGTTTTGGCCGATCCCGTGGGAATTTCGCGAAATCCCCCCTTAGTGCACCCCTACGATTCACAAGGAACATACATGCCAAATTTCAGCTTCCTGCGTCCAATAGTTTTGGCTGTAGTGTGTCTATCAGTCAGTCAGTAATGCAAGGATTTTATATATTACTAGAGGACGCCAGCAGCTACGCCTGCATTTTTTTAAAAGTACCCGTTTCGGCCGATCCCGTAGGAATTTCGGGAAATCCCTTCTTAGTGCACCCTTACGGTCCCCAGGGAACATACATGCCAAATTTCAGCTTCCTGCGCCCAATAGTTTCGGCTGTAGCGTGTCTGTCAGTCAGTCAGTAACGCAAGGATTTTATATATTAAGATGATGATATAGATTTACTCTCCAACCTTTCTTCCTCCCGGTTTCATCAATATCTGGTAATGAAGCCCGAAGTAGGTCGGTTGATTGCGACTATTCTAGTGTCCACTGATGCAAAGTCACAGTAAATACTTAATTTCGTTTACTTGGATGACTTAGTTTTTTGAGTTTTTAATGAAACTATTGGATTAATTTTGATAAAATTTGAATTTTGAATGAAACTATTGAATTGATTTTGATAAAATTTAAATGGGACCCACCTGAAAGTATATGCTTTCAAACAAAAAAATAATTTTGGAAATCGGTCGATAAATAACGGAGTTATGAGGTAACAAACATAAAAAAAAAAAAAAAAACATACAACCGAATTGAGAACCTCCTCCTCTTTTTGGAGTCGGTTAAAAAGAGCCGAACATTGCTACGAGCATTTTCACAATCTTTCTGACGAACGAATCAGATAAAAGGTAAAACAAATTTACTGTCAATTCGCGAGACTAATGGCCACAACACTCCTTAGAATGCTCGTTTGTTTTTCTTTTCTATAACATTCGTATTACTGCTCATTACAGGTGAATGCTCAAGTATTTCAGCACCATTATACTTACACAGAATCTCCAAGCAATAACTCATCAGTTTCGCCATTATGAAATGCAATATAGAGATAAAAACAACGATGTAATAAGATAATATATTACCGTTATATAACCGGTATCGATATATCAAAAGGAACAATCTAATTGCCACAAAAGTAGGTCAGCTGACTTGGTGCCACAATGGGGTTTCCTTATATCTGTGTCAGATTGACTCTATTGTGCAGATTTTTCTGGTAGACGAGAGTTCGGCAGTTGCCTTTTTGTGGTGTTTATTACACTTTTACCGTGATATTTTTATAGGATAACTGTGTTATGGGGTCTTGGTTACAAAAAGAGCTCTTAATCGACGAGTCTATTCTGTTTTTAGAGACATTCTTGTAAAGCTAATGAGTTTGTACGTAGAAATATGCAATATCAATAGCAGTTCGTTAAATTGGGAAAATATTTTGAGTTCGAATTACAAATCGTTTTAGATTTTCCATATTTCTTTCTTAAAAATATTCTGACTTGGACTATCTCCATAATGCCAGAAAGGGGTTATAATTGCTCGAGTTGATTATGAATCTTTGTTATACTTTGTTATTATATGGTAGATTAATTGAAGCACTATGGGCTTTGTTTTATATTATTCTTTGAATGTTTTCTTATCATCAGCCTTCAACAATCCACTGCTGGACTAAGCCTCTCCTTTGGAAGGAGGACTTGGCCTACTATACCACGCTGGCCAAACGGGTTGGTATAGGGTCTGTATCAAGTTTTCCTTCTCTTACAGTGCTGTTCTCTGCATAATATGCTCTCTCCTTCGGCTCTTACGACAGCCATGGGATGATATAGGGAATGTTTTCTACTTAAGTCAAAAGCTGCAAAACGACACTTCCTCATTAAATAAAACGTTGATGAAATTGTACTGCTTATTATTGAATAGCAAGTACCTATTATTATATTGAATTTATCTATTCCTGATCACCAAAGTACAGTTTCTGCCTGGTTTTGTTAAAAAGCAAAAAATAAAGCAAGTAGCATTAGCCTAGTGGAGTGACTAACCGTCGCAGAGTTTCAGGATTCAAATATCTGGCGCACACCTTTGACTTGTCGATGAGAAGCGTATAAAATTGTAGTATGTTAAATTTTGGACTATCTACTATTATATTATATTCTCTACTATTTTAGCGTGAACTATCACGCTGGTCAAGTGCAGGTTAGCCGATGGCTATGTTATCTTATAACCCACTATAGGCTTACCCTTTTTACAAGGTAATGAGGCAAGTGTTTGACAAGTGGGACAGTTTATATAAGAGGCTGATATCAATATTATTATTTTAGATTCAGAAGCACCGGCAACCAAACATGTTAAGAATAAATTATTATTAACTTCTGCAAAACCTTGTGAAGTCATGTACTTCACAAGGAAACTGGGCATGTAGGTACTTAATTTTAACAAAATTTTTAATGACAGTCACCTATTCGATTATTGTATTGCAATTCATAAATATCATATGAAGCCCCAATGTTAGCTGACAATGAAGTATTGTTAATGTTAAAAAGAAGCAGAAATAAAATGGTTTAAAATAAAAAAAAAAGCATTTCTAAACGATTAAGTAATGAAGGGTCTCGGCTGCTACAGAGATCTATGATAGCTCAAGGCATAAGCGACAGCTGGTTATAAAAATACTTAGTATCAAAAACTTAATTCGATCAACCTATTTTTTTTTAAATTTCAGCGTCATTTTGGGGGCGCCAGGGGGTCGCGTTTGTATTCTACCCTGACACCCCGGCGGATAGCCCGAAGGCCACAACCTCCTTGGCGGCGTATGCACGTGTTGGGCTCCGCCGCCAAAACACCCAGCGGCCGCAGAGGATACGGAGGACGGCAATCTGACAACACCGCATCTCCTCTTCTTCTGCGGCCCCACCACGCCGCAACAATGGTGCGCCCCCATTTGGTCGCGGAAGATAGGGCGCGCGGCAACGCAACACTGATACGCCTCTCCTCCCGCGACCGCGCCTGACTGTGTGGGACAGACAGAACTGTCCCCCGCACCCGCAACTTTGGACGCATCGTGCGCAGGCCCCTTCAAGCACACACGGAGCGTTGATTCCCTGGATCTCTTTTAGCTTCACCGCGGGTGTTCAAGCTACGGTTACTGAGCCCCCCCACCACGACAAGGTGGAGATCCCACGGAGGGGATGTACAGCACAGGCTAGGGTAATTTATTTGGTTTGTGAAAAGTTATTCTTTCAAATCTGGTAAGACTAGAAAGGCATACGACTAGCACATTGAAGAGCGGTTAAGACCGCTTCCACTTCAAAAACAAAGATCTTGTTAGTCAAAAACATATATTTTCTCTATGAAGATGCTGCGAAGGTAGATACACGAGTACTTACTACCTATTATACAGGGTGTCACAAGACCCATCACCAAGCCAAAGTCTACTAGTTTTGCACATCATGCCAAGTCATACTACGTGAAAATAATACCTGGGAAACAATAAAAATTTTAAGCTAAAAAAAATTTACAACTTTTATTACCGGCAATGTATAGCACGCGTTTGCAGACATCGTACCTACGCCGGCCGTATCTACCTACACCGTGCGCCGCGGTGGCGGCAGTTTATGATCACGTGGTCGCGCGGCCGAGGGGAATGACCTCGCAGCTGATTGATGGTACGCGTACACTACGCGTCGGGAACTTTAAAGCCGTTTACTTTAGGGAAATATTGAAAATTTTGTTTATATTTATTTGGCAGAAAGTGTACATTTATCATTCTAAACACGATTTTCGAATAATTCGAAAAAAAAATTCGTGACTTTGAGTCTCAATATCTCCTGAACCCACAGATATAGATCTACATCTATGTCTGTGCCTGAACCAGTAATTTCCCAGGTATGGTGCCGAAGTAAAAAAATGATCGTAATAATTGGTACTATATGGGGTTTCAGTTTTTGTTAAGGGTCTTTTTACATCCTGTATAAGCCTGGCAATGTAAGCTAACACACAGTACTAAAGCTAGCCTTGACCTAAAGTGTAGTTCTCCTTAACGATTAATAAAAATGGAATATGGCCATCTGCAATCTGACCTTCGACGCTAACCGATAATTACTTCACATAAAAATCCGTCCAAATCTACTGAAACCAGAACCTATTTACTTGTATAGCTAATCAAATTAGTGAACGACGGGTCTGTTAGGCACAAAAAGTTACGAGTGGGAAGTGTACTACGCAATAAAACGTCGAAACTGTTCCCCAGTCAATAAAAACCTGCGAGATATAGGGAATCAGAGTAGGGCTGTCATAGCTATAGATTCACGGATTGAATGGTTATTTACTTCATTTTATGTTCAGGTTTTCGTAGCAGTTTTCGGTGGTGATGGATTAAGAAAAGAAAATGTAATCACTACTGTGTTTCATTATTTACCTACTGTGTGAAGTATACTTTGTTATTAAGTGAAGTGTCGTAGTTTTGTAATATTTTCGTTAGTTTAGTTATTTACACGTATGTATTTGTACCTATTAATTTCGCAGCGATTGCATTAGATTCGCTTGTAGTAATGGTTTGTTTTGTGCTGATAATAAATAAATAAATAACCTGGGTGTCGTAAGAGGTGGAAGAAAGTAGACGAAGCAAATGGCATCAATGCTAAGAGACGAAAACCTAGACCTAAAACTTTGTACCAATCCGTTTGTCCAGCGTGGTATAGTACTTCAAATCTTAGTATTGATTCACTGTTCTACTGTGAAGCAAAGCAAAGCAGTCGACTGCAAAGAGCTGTAGCGAAATGTTCTGTTGCCCATTTTAAGGCATTATATTTTTACATTACTGGGAATGGGAATTCGTAACTATTTAATGACAAGTCGGACTTTGATAACTTAACAATGAAAGTACTTGATATCGTAGCACTCAGTATTTATTCAATCGCTGATCTAGACTGCGAGTATTTAGAAAAGAAATGATTTCTTGCTTTTATTTACATTTTCAAGATTGCAAGATTCTTTATTGTATGGGGAACAAATAACAAAAATCGCCCTTTCTTTCCTTATTTATATTTATTTAAATCGTTAGAGAGCATTTAAAATTGCATATGTGGGTGTCTTATTATTTATTCCTCTGACTAATTGAGTCTTTATTTGCGGAAATGATAAGTTTCCTCTTTGCGTACTCTTATGGGATTTCTCGACAAAATTAACTTTAAGTGCTCGCAAACAAATAGTCGTCACGTTTGATGCGTCGACCCAGATAAAGTTTTCTGTGTCCTCAACTTTTCTCAAACTTCAAAGGTCTGAGTGATCAAATTGGCTATTAGAACTGTAATAGCCTATCGGATATACGAACACACTGCCACGCAGAGGGTATCGGGTTCGAATCAACGGCGCAGATCACTGACTTTTCGATGTAATCTGTGTATTCAATTGTTAATCATCGCTTGCCCTGTGCCTCAAAGAGCACGATAAACCGGCAGTCCCGGCTTTCATGAAGATCTTTGACTGTAGTTACGTGCGTCAGTAATATTTGACCCACTTCTAGATTGTATGTGACTGTTTTACTGCCGGATTTTTCTCGTGATTTTACACCCTTGCATTGGGAACGCGGCAGTAACATAACTCATAACATAACTTCACGCCTTTTATCCCCAAAGGGGTAAGCAGAGGTATATTACACACCCACATTTCGCCAGTTATGTTTACGTCCCAATGTAATAGGGGGCGAGCCTATTGCCATCTACCGGGCACATATTTTTTTAAATACACACTTAACTTTGAAAAGTCAGAGGTGTGTGCCCAGGGTACCTTGGGGTCAAACCCGAGACCATCGTCTAGGCAGTCCGTTATGTACACCACTGGGCTATCGCCGCTCTTAATTCGCAGCAGTAAATGTACAAAAAATATGTATTTAACGTAAATGTTAAATTCATCGTGATGGTTCATCGTGTCCTAAGTGAACGTATGACTTTGAATTTAAAAGATGTATGAACAATTTTCTATTAAAACCATTCAGCTATATTTTCTCAAACAAAAAAACGTCACATAGGTACATCTCCTCAACATCGCGCGTGTCGTTTCCATCATTCGCTTCCAGAAATCAAAAAACATCTTCGCTCATGCTACCTGCTACATGTCGACTATAAAATCACATTTCCCGTTTCTCTCAGAATACGTAAGCTTGTGAATAAGGATATTCAGTCGACGGTCCTACATCGATACATTTTGAGACAATCTTACGAGATTTAGAGGTACTCTTGGTTTATATAAATGCGAATTAGGTAAAACAGTTCGTTTTTGATGCAGTAAGAGTATGGTAAGGGTTAGTGACTCTAACTCCTAAGCTGGAGGTCGTGACTTCGATTCCCATTCAGAAACAAGACCAAGACAAAGGGAATCCTTTCAGAAAAAATCTCCGAATGATGTGTACAATGTTTTTTTTAGAATTAGGATTACAGATTTACAAGTAGAAGAGCATAAGTCGATATTTTTCATATCTGGTTAGACTTTGAGCTTCAATGCAAGGAGTCTTGGATGCAACGAGAATATCGCTAGGACGCTGAAGATTTACAAGTAGTTCAGCCTGACTGGTTTGCTTGAGCGGGCAAGTACTCTACTCTAACTGCACATTAACGTTAAAATATAGTATCTACCTACCTACTTTTGCGTTTCGTTCGGTTTGTGGAGAGCTGGAGGTCTATTCCTAAAAGGCTGGCAACGCATAAGAAACTGAAAATCTATGAAGATTATCACTATATCGTTCGTTTGCCTCCTATCTATAGTAATATAATAAAGATGAGAGTTTATTTGTTTGGTTAAATTCTTTCTGTGCTGTATCGGCTTAGATATCGGGGAAGGCTATTATATAGGCTATAAAACATCACGCTATGAGCCACGGGTGCGGACCAGTACCCCTAAATAAACCGGGTGTAAACGCGGGCTCAGGTATACATACATAGAAAGCTATGCCAAAGAAATAAAGCAATTTTATTCATACTCGTGTATTAAATTTCCACAGCTCGTTTAGTTCTAGAATTAGGGATGATTCTATGTTATTTTTACTTGGAAGTACTCTGTAGAAAATGTTATTACATCAAAGTTCACTAGACAACGAAAGTAATGTTTATGGACCCTTGTATCTTTTTTATACTGTTTATAAAGAATGTATAATACAGTCTTGGTCTTGTTTTTGAAAGTATTTATAAAATAAAGTATAAGACTCTTGAAACGGGTCGGTACCCACTCGTCCCCTAATATTCGTCCCCCGGAATAAAAGTTGTAGATTGGTCCCCTATTTAGGTGCCCATTGGTACCCCGGCAGGGGACAAGATTATTTTTATTGGTTTTTCAGGTACCCACTCGTGCCCTGGAATAAAATTAAAGATTCGGCACCTACTCAGGTGCGTTTTGGGCCCCTAATAAAATCCATTTTAATTTTTAGGTAAAAAGTATTGTCATCGTTGTACATTCGTGTACAATATTGTTACGATATTCATTATTAAGTAGTATCAATCATTTAAAGTATGTACTATAAAATAATTAAATTATACTATAGTATATATGGACTCTTACCGGATGATTGGCTAACAATATTGTTGGTCACTGTTCGCATATTCCCGGAATTTGTCAAGGTGCAATCAATTTGTAATAAGTGTGTTTTGTAAAATTAACTACTGAATTAAGTGAGTGAACAAATGTGAGGGTAAAAACATGTAAGAAGTATTTTTTACACTACTTTACATAGCTCATATACTGAAAAATACACAGTTTATATTTTTCGGAGCTAATTTTGAATATTTATTGGTAAAACATTTTAAAAATCGATTTTATGAATGGTTATGAGATTTTTTCTTGTTTCGTATCTACGTACGTACACCTAATATTATAATACTTTTCTCTCAATAGCTGTAGTTTGCATATCTATACAGGGTGTACCAAATAGGTGGAGTCATATTAAAATATTGTAAAGGTGAATATAGGTATAGTATAAATCCTGCATATCACTGAGTAATTTTATAAGTTATATAAGTTTTTTATAGAAAAATCTATTACCATCATCACATCTCTACTAATATTATAAATTCGAAAGTGTTTATGTATGTATGTATGTTCCGTTTTCACGCGAAAAGGTTGAACCGATTTTGTTGAAATTTAATATAGAGATATATTGGACCATGGAGACGGACATAGGCTACCATAAGTTGCAAAAATGAAACTGGGAGGGATTGTAGGGAGGATAGAAGTTTGTACGACAGAAATTTTCCTTTTGAAAGTAAGAACGCATGCGCGAATAATTAAGTTAATAAGTAAATGCGCATGTGCTATCTGTCAGTACTGTCAAATCATACATATTGTCATATTGTGCACGGAGATTACATTGTTCCCTTAACTAAACTAATAATTATATACTACGCTCAAACGGCTGAAACGATTTTCTCTAACTACTAAAATTATATATGCGAAAGTGTTTATGGATATATATTGGACACGTATTGAAACATTGCTTTGACAATTGTCATGGATGCTGACCGAGTTTCTTTGTACCCTATAGAGCTTCTGACTCATTACAATAATCAGGAGGGTCTTCACAAGACTTAAGACTGAAAGTAGAGATGTGTTTCAACGAATTTAACGCGCGCGAAGCAAAAGCTAGTATATTTATATAAAAAAGTCTATTACCATCCACTGCAAATCAGCGCTGTGAAGTGGCTCATGCCACTGCATAGCAATATAGCTGAGTGAGGCCCGGTTATTGCAGGTCTCTTACTTTAAGTAAAGCTATTAATTTTTGTTTTATTGAATGATTATGTTCAAATAATATTGTTTTAGCAGTACTGTATATTTTGATGTAATACTTCAAACCTGCAATAATAAACTTATTTTCTCTTTTTCTCATTACAAGTTGATAATGTTTACGTACTATACGTAAAATATTGCTGACACTTCAAATACGTTGTACCTAATATACAAAAACAAAAGTTAATTAATACAATTGTATGGCGTATACGAAAATGTCGAGAAGTGCGTTAAAAAAAAGATATCATTTATAAAACAGGTTACATTATCTTGTAATCTGTCCATCCTCCCTTTAAATGCTACACATAACTTTCCAAATTCTACTCCTTCTCTCCTCGATCTTATGTTTGTCTCCTCACCTTCTCTTGTCGCCAAGCATGGGCAGCTTCCAGCTGATGCTTTTTCATACCATGACCTTATCTTTCTGTCCTATAAACTTCGTCTTCCTAAGACAAAAACAAAAATTCTTCTGCAACGTAATTTTGGCGGCATGAATGTAGATAACCTTCGTACAGATGCAAGTTTGATCGACTGGAGTCCTTTACAGAGCGCAGAGACCATTGACGAGAAAGTTCAATTATTCAGTAGCGCGATTATTGGTCTATACGATGTCCATGCACCAGTCCGTGCGATTAGAGTTAGACAATTACCATCACCTTGGCTAACCTCTGAAATTAAAATTCTGTTGTCTAAGAAAGCTATAGCTAAAACTAAATATAAATGTCGACCTACTTCTAGCAACTGGGACAACTACATTGCTATCAGAAATCACTGTAAAAAGGTGTGTAGGAAAGCACAACGCCAATACATCCATAGCTCTGTTGAGAATGAAGATCCGGCTAAGGTCTGGAAGTTTCTAAAAACTTTGGGAGTTGGAAAATCTTCACATGATCTTGCTTCTGATAAAATTGATATTAGTTCTCTAAATAGACATTTCACTACTTCGTCTATATTTGATCAGACTATCAAAGCTAGCACTTTACATGATCTTTCATTGCTTCCAACCCCAAACTATCCATCTTTCGTCTTTAATCAACTATCTGAGTGTGATGTTAAAAGGAGCGTATTATCCATTGCATCTAACGCAGTCGGTAATGATTGTATCAGCCGGAAAATGATCCTTCCCATATTAGATGAAATCCTTCCCATCCTGTGTCATATTTTTAATTATTCCCTATCTGGGGGCGTTTTTCCCACCGTATGGAAAGATGCCCAAATAATTCCTTTACCTAAAAAACCCAATCCGTCTTCTTTTTCCGAGTACCGGCCAATCTCCGTCCTACCATTCCTTTCTAAAGTGCTCGAACGCCTTGTCCATGCCCAACTTAGCACATTCCTCAATAAAAACCTTCTTTTCAATCCACTCCAATCCGGTTTCCGCCCAGGTCACAGCACGGTTACGGCACTGATCAACATTACCGACGACATCAGGCTCGGTATGGAAAATGGCAACGTGACTGTTCTCTGTCTACTTGATTTTAGTAATGCCTTCAATACTATTGATTTCCATATTCTGCTTGGCATATTGCGCTCCATTAACATATCTCCACCAGTGATTGATTGGTTTCACAGTTACCTGTTTGGTCGTTGACAGCGTATACGAATTGAAGACGCCTTGTCTTCTTGGTGTACGTCTACAGTCGGCGTTCCACAGGGTGGCGTTCTATCTCCTTTACTTTTCTCAATTTTTATAAATTCTATCTCTTATCAACTTCAGTCATCCTACCACCTTTATGCAGATGATCTCCAAATTTACACTCAAGCTCCTGAACATGAGTTGTCTGAAGCAATTCGTATTATCAACTCTGATTTGGATCGTATAGCTGCATGGAGCCTCAGATTTGGCCTTCAAATCAACCCTACGAAAACGCAGATTATTGTTGTCGGTAGTCCCAAGCTGATTGCGCGTGTAGACCGGACTTGTTTACCACAAGTCAACTTTAATGGTATTTCTTTACCTATAAGTGATTGCGTGAAGGACTTAGGAGTTTATATCGATAAAACGTTATCCTGGGGCCCTCAAATTAGGGAAGTTAGCAGAAAATTGTTTTCTGCGGCTGGAACATTGCGAAGATTGCGAAACTTTCTGCCGACTGCCACCAAGATTGCGCTTGCAAATTCTCTTCTTTTACCTATCCTTGACTATGCTGATGTCAGCTATCTAGATCTCACAGAGGAGCAACTTGATAAGCTTGAGCGCCTTCAAAACTTATGTATAAGATTTATATTTGGATTGCGCAAATATGATCACGTTTCCAATTTCCGCAATTCGCTCAAGTGGCTCCCAATTCGCCTTCGACGGAATACTCACATACTATCATTACTTTATAACATTCTCTTTAATCCTTGTACTCCCCATTACTTAAAGGAACGGTTCGAGTTTCTTTCTGACACGCATTCTAGATCTCTGAGGTCATCGGTGAATCTGAGACTGGCTATACCAATGCATTCCAGTAGATTTTACGATAAATCTTTTACCGTCCAAGCTGCTCGCTTGTGGAATGCATTGCCGATGCCAATTAAACAAGCTCAAACAATAACATCGTTTAAAAAGTTACTCAAAGAATACTACTTGTCTCTTTAATCTTACTACTCTTGTAATTCTTATTTTTCTATTTCCTTTCCTTTATTTATCACTAAGTTATATATGAATAATATAATATATATGTATTGTATAATTATTTATGTATGTATATAGTTATGTATTGTGTATATAGTTATTTATCTATGTATGTACTTATTTATATGTATGTAAGTATTTGTATTATAAATCTAAATCAGTACCTAAAGATCGCCAAACTACCCTTTTCTGAATCCGTGTTCTTCTTATCCATCCAAAGGTTGCCTGTAAGAGATTGCTTGATAGTGATAAGGCCGCCTATTGTACTATCTGTTATTTTTCTTTTTGTTATGATCCATTAATGTAGTTTCTTTGGCATTTGTACAATAAAGATGATGATTATTATTATTATTATTACATAAAAATCAATCGTACGTGACTGTGAATGTACAGATGAACACAATGTTTAATTTGTTAAAAATATCTGTGAGTATGTATAAAAAGTACAAATAAATACGAATTGTTTGATATCTAAAAGAAACTTAAACTTGTCATTAACACTTATTAATAAATGTGATATCTACTTATTTGTTTCATTTTTTTACCTTTAGTACGTGACTGTACCAAAACCACAGGCAGTCAGGCACTGAAAATAAATATCTAATTAGTAGAGTAAATATAATAAAATAGGAAATATAAATTATTTTAAATAAAAAATAGAGTAGGGTACGTGTGGGCACCACAAAAATTTGAGGGTACGAGTGGGCACAGGTGCCGAATTTCAGAGGACCAGTGGGTACCGACCCCTTGAAACTTTGTTCAACATATTTTAGTAAATTAAACGTTACGTTATTGAAATAAACTTGTGCTAATTTAAAACTTATTTTGTTTATGTAGGTGCAGCACAGATACAGCAGTGATAAATGTATCTAATATAGACAGAGCACAGTTGTCGCTAAAATATATTTATTTCAGTAAACATTAATACTGAAGGGCGGGTGATTAATGACTGTGAATTAAGAAATCAATCCTTGCACCTACTGGTTTAACGAATAAACTTAAAACCTACAGACTGCTATGCAGACGGCAGCGGGTCTGATTCCACGATACGAACCTTTCAAACCATTTCAATGTTATTTGCATATCAAATGGGTAATTCTTATTTGTCATGCTGATATCTAACAGTCGTTATGGCGAGTCAGTACCTTAATCATACTAACACTATTCTAAGCTATGGAATATGGCGATTCTTTTGCATAAGTAAGACGATAGTCGCGGCAAAGCTAGCACTCTGACAAAACTGATGAGACGAGTAATCGTATCGGCCTTAACCTTGGAGTTAAGGTCCTGGATATATCTGGGATAAGGAATAACAGACGGATTAGTCCGGTCAATCTACGATGCGCAAATTATTTAAAAAAAAAACAACATTTATAACAAACACCTTTTTAACACGTTAAGTGCGAAACAGGGCTTGAAACGCCCTGTTCGTGTTTCGTCGTTATAGCGGTAAGAAAACACTTAAACTTCTCTGTCGTGCGGGAGGTATAACTTCAATTTGGTTCAGTGTAGGAAAGGGATAATTATATATCTGAGATGAGCTATTGATTCCTAGTTCTGTGGTACACCAACCTTAATACCGGGTTTTTAGACCTCGTGCCGCACTGAACAAATAATAATTCTAACACAGTGGGGAATGAGGTTGCAAACGCCTTGTACCCCCGCACACCTCGTACCGCACCCTACGCTAGCTTCACGCGATTAGTGTTGTGCAACGCATTCGAGGCTCCGCACGCGACGTATTAAGACTGCGGCCGAATATGTCGAAACGTTGCCGAAAACAGTTGATTAAGGAGGAAGGTGAAGTAAATCCGCTTGGGATATTTCAAAAACAGGTCAGTCACAAATATAATTACTCCGTCTATGTGAAATAATTATGTCAAGGATCAAAGAAGAGGAGATGTGTAGGGTGCTATGAAAAACTTATCTAACCGAACCATCTTATCAAGTCGTGAAGCTGACAAAAAAGTTAAGAAAATACTTACAGAATGCACTGGTTGCAAAAAATATTACTGTTTGACCTGTTATAATGATAAACATCCATAAGTTTAATAAATTAAATACAATTATAAAATCGATGTTTATTTTCCCATCACTAAATAACACGAAAAGCTGCCATTTTTCAGTGCGGTACGGGGTGCATCAGATCCCACATTTTATTCTACCTAAGAATCTAAACTAACTAATCTAACCACGGGCGGCGGCAGATTAAGGTTAATCAACTCATTGTCAATAATAGTCAAGACAAAAGCCGTACACTTTGTCTTATTTGGCGACAAAAAAAGGATGTTGGTCTACTACGGGCGGTGGGGTTTAATATGCCTCGTGCCGCCACATCCTCTGGTACAGTACAAGGTTTAAAACGACCCGTAACGCAGTAATGGAAAGTACAGATAAATCTGTGCCGCAGGGAACGTGTTAACCAATCACTTGATTCAAATCCCAATACAGCATTCTGTTAGTGCTTGGAAAGCATGCAGTCGAAATGCCTGCAAGTCTGCATTTAGAACTCAAACAATCTGGCCCTCTATCACCGTTTGTTTGTTTTTGTTTTTCGTGTGAGTGTGTGGCCAACTCTGGTGTCGGAGTTTTTCAGACCGCCCAAAGGCCTCCGAAATGGCCTAACGACCCTTATCCATAGACAAGAGCCGGGACCGACAGCTTTACGTGCCCTCCGAAGCACGGTAGCGCTCAGATGAAAATGCCACACACGGTCACCCATCCAACTGGTAACCTGTGCAAGCGTTGCTTAACTTTGCCGATTTGTTACGAACGGCAAGCCAAGTCTCGCTATGAGCGCTACCGTATATCTATCACCGTATATCTGATGGGTACATTTGTTGTGTTTGCTGTGTGGCCCGGCGTTTTAACTGGCAGAAACAACCAGAAATATGGACTGTGCTAAATTTGATTGCATTGGTTCAGAAGTTGCTTTTTATGAGAAATGTCCCGTCAAAGTGTGTTGCTAGCTTGGTCTTCGATTTATGGAAATTTTAAGGAATTTCCAAAATAATTTTTGTAACTAGATCTGTTTTTCCGAGTCTGAAATATTTTGTCAATCGTTTAACTAACAGACAAAAAAATAGACAACATGTATGACGTTGAAATTAACAATGATGTATTGATATATATCTTTTATTCATGAACCTAATCTGAATGGTTGTAGTTAAATTTTAGGTTTACAAGCCTGATCATTCGATTGAGAGTGCATACTATAAAGATTAATACTTAAGCAGAATTGAAACAATCTATGTGACTAGTAAATGGTACTTTTTATACTGGTTATATTTCACGTAACCTAAAATTTATACATTATTTACAAAATTACTTACAAAAATATGTTAAAATTAAAAAAATATATACAATGGACTGGCAACTTACGAAACTTCAATTTTTTTTTTAATATTCTAAAAATATATACAATAAGGTTTAGTCCACTATCTTACCTACTCTTTGTGGTTCAAGAGCTTCTTGATATTTCTGTTCTCTAAGGCATTAAAACCTTTTGAGCATTGGACTAGAATAATTTTGACTGGACTAATGTATGTGTAGGTAGTACCAACTTGTAGCATTCATACCTATATTCGTATGTGAGTCACATGACTTCTATGTAGTATCAATGAATACAGATTTACATAGAAGCGCAGTTCTTAGGGATTTCGTGTGCCGATTCCAAGTGGGGACTGTCTCCAGTTTAGTGGTTGGTGGCACTGGCATCGTTTTCCGTCACTCTCGCTCTCGTAGCTAAGATACACTGGAGGAGATAGACACAGCTGCCGCAACGCGACTGCCACGCCGCCAAGCAGCAATTTGAGTTCAGCAGAAAGTTTGTCTTCAAAGCGCCCATATGAAATGCGCCTCTATGTAAATATCTGAGCGCTTTGGTAGTATTTCAGTAGCGCTCTCTTTACTTAGAAATTTACGTCATTTTAGAAGTCACTAAACTTACTCAAAGCTCGAGATCCAAAGACGCAGTTTGCTTTAGAAAGCAAAATTAGTGGAAAATGTATTGCAGACTTATAATTCGAATATAAGCAGTAAACGAGCAAATATACGTTCAGCATTTACATGCACAGAACTTACTTTAACTTTCACGACACGCAATCGTAGACTCAATATAAATATACTAGACCTAGCCCACGCCTCCGCCTGCGTAGGACTATTTGACCCTCTTCATCATCATCGTCAGCCCTGTATATATAAATATTGTCCCACTGCTGGGCACGGGCCTGTTCTCTCTATGAGAAGGGCAAGGCCATAGTCCACCACGCTGGCCTAGTTCGGGTTGGCAGACTTCACATGTCTTATGAGAACATTATGGAGAACTCTGAGACATGCAGGTTTCCTCACGATATTTTCCTTCACCGTTTAGCAAGCGAGAATTAACAATTTAATACGCACTTAACTTCGAAAAGTCATTGGTGCGTGCCGTGGATTCGAACCCGGACCGTCTGCGTCGCACTCTGTCGGTCTTTCCACAAGGCTATCGCTGCCTCGCCTTTTACCCCCTTACGGTGAGAATATCCAAAAATAGTATTTTCGCCTGTGCGTTGTCTTGTCAGTCAGTCAGTTACGCAAGAATTTTATTTTTTTAATTTTTTATTTATAGACTCACGCCTGTATCCCCGAAGGGGTAGGCAGAGGTGTAATATTACACCCACAATTCGCCATGAATTTTTAGGTCCCACGTAATAGTAGGCGAGCCTATTGCCGTTACCGGCGTTACCGGGCACATCACCAGACTCCGTGCTGCTACTGAGAATTCGGAAAAACCTAGAAACACTTTTGCCCGACTCGCGAATCGGACCCGAGACCTCCGATCAGTAGTCGCATACGCTCTCCACTGGACCACGGAGGCAGAATTTTATATGTAGTGATTGAGTATACGGATGGCTTACTTTAAGCGGTCACCTCACCGTTCAGATCTGTGTCAAGTCTCATAGGTTCGAATTCTACAGGAGAAAAACTTTGTGTTATTCATAATATCTATTAATACTTCGTTCTTTGTGTCTATTAGCTTAAACCTCAAATTTTAATGTTTGTACAATTTACCAAGGACGGGCATGGTCTTTATAAAAAATGAAACACCGTTTAAATATGACCATAGCTGTTAGTAAAACTGTCAAAACGCCGGGAAACTAAAAAGGATTTTAGTCGTTTTATAAATATTAATAATAGGGTCGGTCAAGTCGCATACTTAATACCAAGGAATACCCAGGCAATTCTTAATGTACAGTTTGTAATTTCTTTATATAGTACTAACTGAGCCCGCGGTTACAACCGCGTTATTAAGGAACCTGAGATTAGCGCATACGACCAAACAAGCAAATTTTTCAGCTTTATAATAATCTTATAGAAGTATTTATATCAGTGATCATCGAGTGGATATACCAACAGACTGCCACGCAGAAAGGCAGCGATAGCCGAGTGGATATACCAACAGACTGCCATGCAGAGGATATCAGGTTCAAATCCACGGCGCGCACCAATGACTTTTCGGAGTTATGTGCGTATTGAATTGTTAATTATCGCTTGTCCCGTGCCTCGGAGAGCACGTTAAGCCGTCGGTCCCGGTTGTCATGAAGATTTTTGACAGTCGTTACAGGGCGTCAGTACCTTCTAAATAAACTGACACTAGTCTAAACCATGGAATATCGCTATCCCTTCGGGTTGCGGAGGTCAGACAGGCAGTCGCTCCGTGGAAAAGCTAATATTCAGCCAAATCCGGTTAGACTAGAAAGCGGACCCAAGACTGAAACTGGGATAACGCTAAGAGAAAGAAGAAGAAGTATTTACATATATCACCCCTGTATAGAAACTGTCTTAAGCACGGTCTCTATTTACTTTGGAAAGGTTTTTACATTTCGATAGATGAAAACAAAACATGATGAAAACATTGTTCGTAATCGTTACTGTTGAAATCAGTAGACTGGGAAACGAATAAATTTAAACAAGTAATAAACTATGCTGTGACCCACCCCAACTAGAACCTCGGCAGTATAGATGTATTTCATTAGAAATAACTTGAGCCTAAAGGCACGGGCAATATCAAAGCACGATTATGTATGTATTCCCTTTTCAAACATTACTTCGAACCGCTGGCAATACCCAAAGTACGATTATATAATCCTTTCTAAAAATGTCCGCCACAAATCATCACCCATCCCGATCTCAACCGCTATAACGTACCTTAACAAGCTAATCGACGATCAAAAGCCACTCCGAAGATTACTTTCGCAAAAATATTGAGCGCACAATATTTTATGTAACTCAAAGCAAAAGTTTCTCAGGAAAATAATATACGTTCACTTGGTGTGTTATAAGCTGATTTTTTCAAGCCATGTGATCATGTACGGTGCGGAGAAAAAATGTGTAAGGCGTATTGGCTTGTTTGTTAATATGTAAGATGCCTAAAGTGATTGATGGTACAAGGCGTGTGTGTTTTTGCATTATAGCGTCGTTTGCGAGATTTTTTGGCATTTGTAATGGGTTTGTTTGAATATTTTAAACGTATGTAGCTTTCATTCTTTGCCTTAGCTGGCCTGGGTATTAAGTATTATTTTTGGCATGCCTAACAAACCAAACGTGAAATCAGCAGCTTAAAATACATACTTACGTATTATTCGAGTTAAAGTTGGTTTCACTTTATTTATCTTTTAACTGTATTAATTTAACTGTTTAAGCTTGCGCATTTTACGAGGTTATTATAACATAACATAACTTCACGCCTTTTATCTCCGAAGGGGTAGGCAGAGGTGTATTACACACCCACATTTCGCTAGTTATGTTTACCTGGGATGAACCCGAGACCATCGTTTCGGCAGGCCGTTACATACACCACTAGGCTATCGCAGCTTTTTGAGGTTATTAATATTATTCTATATTTATTTTATACAATACTTGAGATGACCGCATGTACGCACGCACTTTTAATTTAAAATTAATTAATTCTTTTGGATCACACGTGAGAATTTCTGGCAATCCCTTCTTAGTGCACCTCTACTGTCCCCAAAATACATACCAAAGGTAAATGGGCACCTTAGTATGGAAACCATACCCATGACAGACACAAACGAAATATAGCAGAGTGTATTCATCTATGGCTCTCATTTACTATGACATTAGTCGCATTAATGTGAGCTACGAGAATCTCAAAAAATTCAAGTGTTATTTATGTATATATCCATACTCTTTATCTCTGAAACTACTGACTGATTTGAAAAAGGAGAAAGGTTATAGACTGCTTTTTATCCCGATATTCCCGCGGGATCACTGAATGAGGCCGACGAAGTCGCGGCCGTTCGCTAATTAATTGATATAATTAAGAAAATAAAATGCTAATTCATTAAAATATTTATTATTCAATTTGATCCAAACCAATCCTAAGATCATTTAAAAAGGCAGCGGGTGCGTCTGTTGCATCCTGGTATATGACCCGACAGATAATACAGACAATGCTAGCGATATGGGCGCAGCTATTTAATGTGCGAAAAAAACCTGTTCAATGTGCGAAAGAGAGCTGTCTCTTTCGCACATTGAACAGGTTTTTTTAGAGATATGTTATACGCTGGTATAACATATCTCTAAACATAAGCTCATTTCGATATTATTTTTATGCCTTTATAAGATTAAATAAAACCCTCTGATACAGTTTGTTTTCTTTTTTTAAGGATCCTGTACATTTTTCTCCGACGATTTTTAATCAAACAATTAGCAATGAAAGGTCATATTATTCCCCTTTATTTAAAACTATTTTGGTGAATGTCCGCCAGTGTTCGCAAAGCGGGTCAGATATGCCCAATGACCTTTCAGCTTCTTGCGTTCAAGTTTTTACTGGGCGTTGTCTTGCAGTCAGTAACAAAAAAAAATACATAAGTATAAAAGATACATTGTAAAATGTCACTTATTGATTCTAAAACATTTATTCATAATTCCACTGAAATATTCATCAGGCCCCGTTTATTAATAACTGCAACTTTGTTTAATGGCGGCATAAAAAATTACTAATCATACAACTTCAACGCCTTCCAAGTTGATAATCTCCATTTTAATTCAGTGAAACTTTTATCGCGGGTAATGAATTTACAAATCCTTGGGGATTATGTTCAGAGTTTTCAAGTTCTGTATTCTAATGAAGCTGGCTTTGACGCTATTATGTATTTAAGATTTATATCTGAATGAAAATGTATTTCTTTTTTTGTAGCTATAAGGCTGTTAGCTATAAGCTCATTCTGTATATTTTAGTAGTGACGTATCGTTCATGGCTCTGTTTGACTTTTCGTTCGTAATTGGTTGACAACGTTAAGCAACGCTCACAGAGGTCTCCACTTGGATGGGTGAACGCTGGTGGCATGTACCGATGCCGAAAATCGGACAATATGAAGACGTTGAAGCAGGAAAGCGGATCTCGGGCCTTAAGGCAGAATGTCTGGAATCGGAGCCGGGACGGCGCTAGGATGATGATGACGATACCGTGCTTCGGGAAGTATGCAAAACGGTTGGTCATGGTTCTAAATCACTGTATTTTTTGTGACTAAACACTTAAATAATGCCTCTCGCACTAGAAATAACTTGTATATCGTGGAAGACTTTGAAAATTCAGCCAACGAACGATACGTAACACACATAGTCAACAATTTGTAACACATCCACAAGAAGATATTATCTCCACCACATCTTTTATTTTAACCTACTTATCAAAACATTGTTAATATCAACAAACATTCCCGAAACTGCATCTGAGCATTCATTGGTAACGAGCATTCGCCGTTTATTGTTTTATCGAACTGAAGCTGAAGATTGCAACGAACATTTTCACGATCTTTCTAGCGGACACTCTAATTAGCAAAAGGTCGCAACAAATTTACTGTCAATTCGCGAGAACGCTCTACAGAACGCTCTCGAACGCTTGTTAGAATGCTCGCTATAACACACTCGTATGTGTTTCTGTTTTGTAACATTCGCATTAATGCTCATTACAGGTGAATGCTCAAGTGTTTCAGCACCATTATACTTTCACAGAATCTCCAAGTAATAACTCATCAGGTTCGCCATTATGAAGTGCAATATCGAGATAAAAACAACGATATAATAAGATAATATATAACCGTTATATAACCGGTATCGATATATCAAAAGGAACAATCTAATTGCCACAAAAGTAGGTCAGCTGACTTGGTGCCACAGTGGGGTTTCCTTATATCTGTGTCAGATTGACTTGAACCATTGTGCAGATTTTTCTGGTAGGTAGTTCGGCAGTTGCCCATTTTGTGATACGTATTACACGTTTGCCTGGCTGATATGATGATGATTACACGTTTTACTGTGATATTTATTGGATAACTGTGTTATGGGGTCTTGGTTACAAAATAAGAGGTATTTGTTTTGTAATCTATGTGTAATATTTTATTTTTGTAGGTGAAACACACACACTCCGAAGATTACTTTCGCAAAAATATTGAGCACACAATATTGTACGTAACTCAAAGCAAAAGTTTCTCACGGAAAATAATATACGTTCACTTGGTGTGTTATAAGCTAATTTTCTGTGATCATGTACGCTGTGGAGAAAAATGTGTAAGGCGTATTGACTTGTTGGTAAATATGTAAGATGTCTAAAGTGATTGATGGTACAAGGCTTTTGTGTGTTTTTGCATTATGGCGTCGTATGCGAGATTTTTCCGAATGTGTAATGGGTATATGGTAGGCCGTGTGGTTGACTGCATAGAATACAAGTGTCACCACCCCCATCTTCCCGTGGGTGTCGTAAGAGGCGACTAAGGGATAACACGATGCAAATACTATCTTTGCGTAGAGACGGACAACTCGACATCAAACCCTATACGACTGCCTCGTTGGTCTCGCGGCATAAATGTGCGCGTGGGTCCCGGGTTCGATTCCTGGGTCGGGCAGTGTTATTGGGTTTTTCTGTCACGAAATTCTCAGTAGCAGCACGGAGTCTGGAAATGTGCCCGGCACGGCAATAGGCTCGCCCCTTATTACGTGGGACTAAAGTATATCTGGCGAAAAGTGGGTGTAGAAATACACCTCTGCCTACCCCTTCGGGGATAAAAGGCGTGACGATATGTATGTATGTGTAATGGGTTTGTTAGCAGAAATTTCTTAGTTAAATTAGACTTTGATGAAGTTGTACTGCTTATTATCAAATCGTAAGTTCATATTATTTTGACTTTATACAGTTTTCCATAATGTTCTCGAAAGTCATGTCATGTAAGTCGACTAATCCGAACTTGGCCAGCGTGAACCATTACGGCTAAGTTCTAAGGCACTACAATAGGTCGGAGTAAAGTCTTCGGGCGGTTCTCGCATGTAAACTAAAAATAAAGAAGAAAAAGGCAGGTTGGCCAGGTCATAATCCACTATGGCCTAACTCTTTTCATAGTGAGAAGAGGCAAATGCCTATCAATGGGACAATTAATATATATTATTATTATTTCAGATCCAGAAGAAGTGGCAACTAAAAATGTGATAAAGGGGCATGCCAGATCTAGGCCCAGAACTGCACAGTTATTAGGTTATACTAAAAAAAATTATTAATATTTATCCTAGTTCTTCCTTGTATTCATTAGTCTGTGCAAGTTGGTAATATTTTTCCTAAAATATTAAACCTATAAACGACTACGCTTGGAAGGGTACCATACATTACCTTTAAAATGTTGCCCCGACAAAAAATACGTTGACAGATAATTAACCGGCAAAATAATTTATTTTTTTCTATCATATATTATTTCAATCGTTCACTATTCATTTTGTAAAAATATATGTAATAACACAAAAAGTACATCTAATAATAGTTATGATTATTTTTGTATGATAGCATTGATTAAGTTAAAGTAAATATTATCAATTTATCTATATTTTGTGTTTTTTATGGCAACACCATTACTGCCTTGATAGAAGCCGGAAATATTAAATGTCAAAATAATTGCTTGTTTTGCAACTGCAGTGTGACTGTTTGTGTACATTTTTGCGGTTTAAATTTGACAACTTTTACTTATGAATACTGACTCTGGTGATACCTCCTCTATACTCGCTCGACGACCACAGCTTGAACATGGATTCCGATTCCTCTGCTTATGATAACACTGGCGAGAGAGCTTGGATTTGATAATAGATGCTTCGACCGACGACTCCGGCGTAAACCCTGGACATAGTGTTTCACAGCAGTCATCATCTACTGCTGTGAGTGGAGATCTGCGCTGTATGAACTGCGGTTTGAATGTGTCCAGAATGCGCAGACACCCTTTGGAAATCGCTGAAGTTCGAAGTCTAATACAACGGTGGATTGGATTGCACCAGGTAAATAATAATAGGAAATATCCTCAGCATATTAAAGGATATTATTATTTATGTAACGTACAGTTCTTGATTTAGATGATGTTTTGGTGGTAAGTGTATGATAATGAAATTGATGAATAAAGCTATAAATCTGCAATGTAATGTGTCTTATTCCATTTCTAATATATTTTAGTTATAAATAAAATAAAACAATAGATAAACTAATACAGGATTTTACATACAGGACATTTTATATAACATGTATTGACGAAAGATAACATTATTGAATAACTTTAAAATGCCAACTTTTTTCTAAATCACTTCTTTTACTAATTAATTATTGCCATTGTCTGCTATCATTATCATGAATCTGTATAAATGTGCACTATGGGCTTAAATTACTATGGCGACCTGGCATTCCCCTTTATAACTATTAACTTCTACGAAACCTTGTAAAGTCATATTCCTTAAAAGAAAACTGGGCATGTACTTGATTTTAAGTACTTTTTCCATGACAGTTATCCAATCAATTTTTGTCTTGCAATTCAAAAATATCATTTGAGCTGCTAAAGTTGACTGAGAATCAAGGTATTGTACAGTATCTTTGCTATTAATTAATTGTGTTAACAAAAATTGTAAATAAGTGTTGTAATTTGTAAATAAAATGGGTAGTATGACATAGAAATGGTTTAATTTCAAAACTTTGAAATGAGAATGGGAAATCAATATTTTCCTTTTGTCAAAAACGGTACTATATAAGCTACGAGAAGCCAAATACCCTCAAACATTCAAATATTTTTATAGCGAAATTAACGTTTATTTCTTTGGTTTGTGGAGGTCAGACAAAATCCAGTCTTTTGAAAAAAATATAATATAAGGAACCCTGCAAGGCACAAATTTTGTATGCAACCGAGATCACGTTGGTATGATGATGACTTTTATTAAACAAGAGTCTGTGTATGAATAAGCATATGGAGACCACTACGAAGTGGTTAAGACCGCATCTATTACAAGAAAGAAACATCACGCTAGAAAACAGCACAATCTTAATAAAGAAGCTTTCCTGAATATTAGTGCACCTATTACTTAGAAAACAAGCAACGTAAGCTACAAACAAAATCTAGCCTTGACCTACAGCCAAGTTTCATTTAACGATTAATAAAAAAGGTATAGAGCCGTCTGCAATCTGACCTTCGACGCAAACCGATAATTACTTCACATAAAAATCCGTCCAAATCTACTGAAACGAGAACGTATTTACTCGTATAGCTAATTAAATTAGTGAACGACGGGTCTGTCAGGCACAAAAAGTTACAAGTGGGAAGTGTACTACGCAATAAAACGTCAAAACTGTTCCCCAGTCAATAAAAACCTGCGAGATATAGGGAATCAGAGTAGGGCTGTCATAGCTATACATTCACGGATTGAATGGTTATTTACTTCATTTTATGTTCTGTTTTGTGAAGCAGTTTCTGTGTGGCGATGGATTAAAAAAACAAAATGTCACTACTGCTTTTAATTATTTACCTACTCTGTATTGTGTGAAGTAGTTTTGTAATATTTTAGTTTAGTTATTTACGCATAGGTATTTATACCCATTAATTGTGCAGCCATTACATTGTGTGATGATAATATATAAATAAATTAGGTGGGTGTGGTATGAGGCGAACAAGGGGCACACAGAAAGCTAGTAGTAATTTACGAAGAAACGGAAATCCCGATATCAAACCCTGTCGCAACCCGTCTGGATAGCGTGGTATAGTAGGCCAACTCCCATTACCTCAGTGTGGCGCAAGCAAAGGGAGGCTTAAGACCAGCAGTGGACTGAACATTTTCAAGAAATTTTATTTTCCCATTATTGGGAAATTATAACCATTTAATGGCAAGTGTGAATTCAGGAAACTTTAGTAACTGTAATTACTATGAAAGCAAATGGTTTCGCGGCACTCAGTATTGTTTTAATCACTGGTCCAGACTGTGAGTAAATTCAGCGGCAATTTTTTTACATTTATTTGTTTGTTTTTTGGATGGCGAGCACATGAGCCTTTCTCTAACTTTGTTTTCCTATTTCTATTTATTTTTAACCATCTAGAGGATTTCCATCTGCATATCGGTGTCTTGCTTCTAAACACTCAGACTAACTGAGTCTTTCTATACCGAAATGATAAGTTTCCTCTTTGCGTACTCTTACGGGATTTCTCGACAAAATTGGCTTTAAGTGCTCGCAAACAAATCGATGTCACGTTTGATGCGTCGATCCAGATAAACTTTTCTGTCTCCTCAACTTTTCTCGTACTTCAAAGTGAGTGAATAAAATTAGCTATTAGAACTGAAATATCCTATCGGATATACCAACACACTACCACGCAGAGTGTATCGGTTCGAATCAACTGACCATTGACTTTTCGGAGAAATATGTGTATTAAATTGTTAATGATTGCTTGCCCCGTGCCTTGGAGATCACGTTAAACCGTCAGTCTTGAAGATCTTTGACTGTAGTTACGGGGAGTCTGTAATATTTGAGCCACTTCTCGATTGTATATGACTGTTTTAGTGACGGTTCTTTCTCGTGATTATACGCCTTTGCATTGTGAACGCGGCAGTAAATGTAAATGTAGAATCATCAAATAATTGACTTCAATTTTGACGATCATACATCCTGACGGTTCATTGTAATCTGTCTGTAATCAAAAATGTTTTTTATATCAAAACCAAAATTGAACTCTATTTTATCAAACAAAAGCCTCAGATACATCTTCTACATCGCGCGTGTCATTAACATCATTCGCTTCCAGAAATCACCAACTACTAAATAAAACATCTTCGCTCCTGTTACCTGCTACATGTCGGCTATAAAATCACATTTCCCGTTTCTCTCAGAATACGTAAGCTTGTGAATAAGGATATTCAGTCGACGGTCCTACAGTGATACATTTTGAGACAATCTTACGAGATTTAGAGGTACCTACTCTTGGTTTATATAAATGTGAATTAGGTAAAACAGTTCGTTTTTGATGCAATAAGTGTATGGTAAGGGTTAGTAACTGTAACTGCTAAGCTGGAGATCGTGACTTCGATTCCCATTCAGAAAAATCTCCGAATGATGTGTACAATATTTTTTTAGAATTAGGATTACAGATTTACAAGTATTAGAGCATAAGTCGTTTTTTTTCATATCTGGTTAGACTTTGAGCTTCAAGGCAAAGAGTCTTGGATGCAACGAGAATATCGCTAGGACACTGAAGATTTACAAGTAGTTCAGCCTGACTGGTTTGCTTGAGCGGGCAAGTACTCTACTCTAACTGCACATTAACGTTAAATTACAGTATCTACCTACCTACTTTTGCGTTTCGTTCGGTTTGTGGAGAGCTGGAGGTCCATTCCTAAAAGGCTGGCAACGCATAAGAAAATGAAAATCTATGAAGATTATTACTATATCGTTCGTTTGCCTCCTGTCTATAGTAATATAATGAAGATGAGAGTATATTTGTTTGGTTGAATTCTTTCTGTGCTGGATCGGCTTAGATATCGAGCAAGGCTATTATATAGGCTATATAACATCACGCTATGAGCCATGGGTGCGGACCAGTACCCCTAAATAAACCGGGTGTAAACGCGGGCTCAGGTATACATACATAGAAAGCTATACCGATGCCTATGAAGAAATAAAGCAATTTTATTCATACACGTGTATTAAATTTCCACAGCTCGTTTAGTTCTAGAAATCAGGGATGATTCTATGTTATTTTTACTTGGAAGTGCTCTGTAGAAAATGTTATAACATCAAAGTTCACTAGACAACGAATGTAATGTTTATGGACCCTTGTATCTTTTTTATACTGTTTATAAAGAATGTGTAATACAGTCTTGGTCTTGTTTTTAAAAGTATTTATATAATAAAGTATAAGACTCTTGAAACTTTGTTCAACATATTTTAGCAAATTAAACGTTACGTTATTGAAATAAACTTGTGCTAATTTGAAATTTACTTTGTTTATATAGGTGCAGCACAGATACAGCAATGATAAATGTATCTAATATAGACAGAGCACAGTTGTAGCTAAAATATATTTATTTTAGTAAACATTAATACTTAAGGGGTGCCGTGTGGTTGACGGCATAGAATACAAGTGTGACCACTCCCTATCTTCCCGTGGGTGTCGTAAGAGGCGACTAAGGGATAACACGATGCAAATACCATCTTTGCGTAGAGACGGAAAACTCGACATTAAACCCTATACGACTGCCTCGTTGGTCTCGCGGCATAAATGTGCGCGTGAGATCGGGAGGTCCCGGGTTCGATTCCTGGGTCGGGCAGTGTTATTGGGTTTATCTGTCACGAAAATCTCAGTAGCAGCACGGAGTCTGGAAATGTGCCCGGTACGGCAATAGGCTCGCCCCTTATTACGTGGGACTAAAGTATATCTGGCGAAAAGTGGGTGTAGAAATACACCTCTGCCTACCCCTTCGGGGATAAAAGGCGTGACGATATGTATGTATGTAATACTTAAAGGGCAGGTGATTAATGACTGTGAATTAAGAAATCAATCCTTGCACCTCATGGTTTAACGAATAAACTTAATTTTTATTTACAGGTAGTAGAGCCTTGCTGATTTCAGCATGAATGGGCCGGCTCGACCTGGGAAGTACTACTCTCTCACAGAAAATCGACGTAAAGTAACAGTACCTAACCTGTTGCGTTTCGTTTGGTGAGTGAGCGTTCCGGAGGCCCTATCCCCTATTCCTTCTTCCTCATCCCACTCCTCATCCTATCCCTTATCCCAATTCCAAGGAGCGGCAACGCACTTGTGACTCCTGTGGTGTTGCTTGAGTCCATGGGCGGCGGTAATTGCTTACCATCAGGCAATCCGTCTGCTCGTTTGCCGCCTATTACTATAAAACCAAAAAAATACATACAAAAAACCTACAGACTACTATACAGACGGCAGCGGTTTCAATTTCACGATACGAACCTTTCAAACCCTTTCAAAGTTATTTGCATATTAAATGGGTAATTCTTCCTTGCCGTGACGATATCTAACAATCGTTATGGGGGGTCAGTACCTTAAACATAGTGACACTATTCTAAGCTATGGAATATGGCGATTCTTTTAGAGAGGTCAGACGATAGTCGCGGAAAAGCTAGTACTCTGACAAAACTGATGAGACGAGTAATCGTATGCCAGGCCTTTACCTTGGAGTTATGGTCCTGGATATATCTGGGATAAGGAATAACAGACGGATCAGTCCGGTCAATCTACGGTCCGCAAATTATTAAAAAAAAACAACATTTATGCAAACACCTTTTTAACCAATTAGTTGCTTCAAATCCCGATACAGCATTCTGTTAGTGGTTGGAAAGCATGCAGTCGAAATTCCAGCAAGTCTGCATTTAGTACTCAAACAATCTGGCCATCCATCACCGCATATCTGATGGGTACATGTGTTGTGTTTGCTGTGCGCCCCGGCGTTTCAACTGGCAGAAACAACCAGAAATATGGACTGTGCTAGATTTGATTGGATTGGTTCAGACGTTGATTTTGTGAGGAATGTTCCGGCAAAGTGTGTTGTTCTGAAAAATCACAGCGGATGTCTTGATTGTGTAAGCTGGCTGTTCGTTGTCTGGAAATTACGAAAAATTCTGAATTGGTTTTTCGAAAGATCGATTGAAGATTTTATCTCTTGTTTTAGATGAAAAATTATTTAGCAATTATTTTACTAAAAGAAAATGGTAGGCGTGACATAATGACTACTATACTCATGAGTTTGATTCCTGAATGTAATGTCTAGCTAACTAATTTAATACTTTCGAATTGTATTAATACTTATTGTTCCTAACACTTAGTACCAAAAATAAGTATACTTACAACATAATTATGGTTCACATTAAAAATTATATAATTCTAGAAAATATGCCGGTAAGTCAATAAATATCCTAATCTGTCTGAGCTTTTACATATTGCTGTTCTCTAAGAAATTCAAAACCTTAGATCATTGGGCTGAACTAATGTATGTGTAGTACTGAATTGTAGCATTCATACTTATATTCGTATGTGAGTCACATGACTGCTATGTAGTATTTCTGTAGCGAATCTAAATACTTAGAAATTTACGTCATTGCAGAAATCACTAAGTTTACTCAAAGCTCCAAAGACGCGGTGTGCTATAGAAAGCAAAATAAGTGGGAAATGTATTGCAGACTTAGGATTCGAATATAAGCAGTAAACGAGCAAATATACGTTCAGCATTTACATGCATAGAACTTACTTTAACTTTCACGACTCGCAATCGTCAAGTCAATATAAATATACTAGACTTAGCCCACTGCTCCGGCCGCGCCGGACCATTTAACCCCCTTAGGGTGAGAATATCCAAAAATCCTCTCTTAGTGCTCACCCACTCTCTCCAAGGAACACACATGCCAAATTTAAAATTCTTGCGTTCAGCAGTTTGGACTGTGCGTTGTCTGTCAGTCAGTCAGTAACGCAAGAACTTGTTTTTTTAATTTTTATTTATAGATTCACGCCTGTATCACAGGTAGGGGGGTAGGCACAGGTGTAATATTACACCCACATTTCGCCATGAATTTTTAGGTCCCACGTAGCGGCAAGCCTATTGCCGTTACCGGAAACATCACCAAACTCCGTGCTGCTACTGAGAATTCGGAAAAACCCAGTAACACTTTTGCCCGACCCGGGAATCGAACCCGAGACCTCCGATCAGCAGTCGCATACGCTATCCACTGGACCACGGAGGCACAATTTTATATGTAGTTGAGTATACGGATAGCGTACTTTAAGCTGTCGCCTCGCCGGTTAGATCTGCGTCAAGATAAGATAAGATAATTTTATTTTGTGAAACATGAGTGTACAATACAAGTTACATAAGCAACAAGTCTCATTGGTTCGAATTCCACAGGACAAAAAACTTTGTATAATCCATAATATCCATTAATACTTCGTTTGTCAAGTCTGGGTGTTCTTTGTGTCTAGTAGCTTAAGCCTCTAATTTTAATGTTTGTGCAACATAACAAGTGCGGGCATGGTCTTTGTAAAAAATAGAACTCCTTTTATATATGATCATAGTTAGTAAAACTGATAAAACGTCGGGCAACTAAAAAGGATTTTACTCGTTGTATAAATATTAATAAAGTTATGTAAACACATTTGTAACATTTACCAAATATTTGATCTAAACAACCAAATATGATTCCAGATTTAGACTACGGTTTTGTATTCACTGTACTTTGGTAGTTGATTAAACCCACATTTGTGACGTAGATACTTCGATCTAAAGTTTTCAGCAACCGCAGCGACTTTGATCAATTCGTAGTAAATTAATCTTATACAGACTTGGAATTAAGGGTCGACTGTGTTAATATTTCAATCGATTTTTCTTTCCGTGTGGTTAGGACTTAGGAACTTATTATTGAAGTGTGCAACCGTATCTCGTGGTAAGGACTATATTATGTTGTTTATTTGATTGGTTGATTTGCGGCTTGACTGGGTGTTTGGTGTCTCATTAGGTGGAAGAAAGGGCAAAAAAGATTTATGTCAGTATTCTCCGATTTCTAATTCTCAGTTGACAAGCAGTTTTGTACTGTGGACGACCTTCTATTCATTTTACTGACAGACACAAAAGATACACAGGTTGGCAATAAATTAATTAAAAACAACGTTTTGTGTCATCTCATCATCATCTTATGATGAGTTATGTTTGAACATGCACCATTTGCAGGAGTGGCATGGTATATTTTCGACAGCGCGCTTTGAAAGTTATTCACAAACGATTTGTTTTTTTCAGTTCTATGCACACAGACAGCTCCATGCTCAAACTATATATTTATGTAAGAGAAAAATATATTTTTTATTTCGTCTAAACATAAACCCAAATCACGATTTACATTTGAGTATCAAGGTGCAGGCATGATATTCTACAGAAAGTTTACGAAATCTCTTAGAATATTGTTTGCCTAATGAGCACCCGTCCTTATGTCCGATACCGTAGTAGCAATCAATAGACAGAAAACAAAGGGAGATTGGCGCGCAAGCTCTTTTTGTTCAACACCGGATATTACAAGTGAAAGCTCGTACTACTTTAGTATTCTCTTTATATTGTCTGTGTTTAACGAACTCTGCTCCGTCTACGTAAGGAACTTTATATTAGCAGATAAGAAAGATATTATATTTGAATAATATCAGCCTTATTAAACTCGGGCATGGGTCTACTCACTTGAAAAGGTTTAAGTCATAGCCTAAAAGGTATAGCTAAATATAAGCTGAACTTTTCAATTTGTTTGGGTTATTATTTTGTTCTCTATCATAGGGTCGGTCAAGTCGCATACTCAATACCAAGGAATACCCAGGCAATTCTTAATGTACAGCTTGGAATTTCTTTATATAGTACTAACAGAGCCCGCGTTACAACCGCTTTATTAAGGACTACTGCTTCGCACCCATAGCTCATAGCGTGATGTTATAGCCTTTAACCTCCCTCGATAAATCGGGTATCGAAAACAAAAATAATTGTTAAAATCCCAGTAGTTCCAGTAGTTGACACTGAGATTAGCGCATACGACCAAACAAGCAATTTTTCAGCTTTATAATAATCTTATAGTAGTATTTATATCAGTGATCATCGAGTGGATATACCAACAGACTGCCATGCAGAAAGGCAGCGATAGCCGAGTGGATATACCAACAGACTGCCATGCAGAGGATATCAGGTTCGAATCCACGGTGCGCACCAGTGACTTTTCGGAGTTATGTGCGTATTGAATTGTTAATTATCGCTTGTCCCGTGCCTTGGAGAGCACGTTAAGCCGTCGGTCTCGGTTGTCATGAAGATTTTTGACAGTCGTTACAGGGCGTCAGTACCTTCTAAATAAACTGACACTAGTCTAAACCATGGAATATCGCTATCCCTTCGGGTTGCGGAGGTCAGACAGGCAGTCGCTCCGTGTAAAAGCTAATATTCAGCCAAATCCGGTTAGACTAGAAAGCGGACCTAGGACTGAAACTGGGATAACGCTAAGAGAAAGAAGAAGACGTATTTACATATATCACCCCTGTATAGAAACTGTCTTAAGCACGGTCTCTATTTACTTTAAAACATTGTTCGTAATCGTTATATGCAGTTACTGTTGAAATCAGTAGATTGGGAAACCAATAAATTTAAACAAGTAATAAACTATGCTGTGACCCACTCCAACTAAAACCTCGGAAGTATAGATGTATTTCATTAGAAATAACTTGAGCCTAAAGGCACGGGCAATATCAAAGCACGATTATGTATTCCCTTTTCAAACATTACTTCGAACCGTAATACCCAAAGTACGATTATAAAATCCTTTCTAAAAATGTCCGCCACAAATCATCACCCATCCCGATCTCGACCGCAATAACATACCTTAACAAGCTAATCGACGATCAAAAGCCACTCCGAAGATTACTTTCGCAAAAATATTGAGCGCACAATATTTTATGTAACTCAAAGCAAAAGTTTCTCAGGAAAAATAATATACGTTCACTTGGTGTGTTATAAGCTGATTTTCTCAAGCCATGTGATCATGTACAGTGCGCAGAAAAATGTGTAAGGCGTATTGACTTGTTGGTAAATATGTAAGATGTCTAAAATGATTACGTACAAGGCTTTTGTGTGTTTTTGCATTATGGCGTCGTATGCGAGATTTTTTGGCATTTGTAATGGGTTTGTTTGAATTTTTTAAACCTATGTAGCTTTCATTCTTTGTCTTAGCAGGACTGGATATTAAGTAATTTTTTTGGCATGCCTAACAAACCAAACGTGAAATCAGCAGCTTAAAATACACACTTACGTGTTATTCGAGTTAAAGTTGGTTTCACTTTATTTGTCCTTTAACCTATCGCATTAATTTAAATGTTTAGGTTTGTTGTGAGGAGAGGCGCGTCGCGTTGTATCTATGCGCTGTTGTTTAATTAGATATAACATATAATAGTGCCTTGCACTCCAGCCGTCAAATACCACATACCTCCCGCTTTTCATCCCACGGGGGTATGTGCGTAAATGCATAATTATCCACAGCGAGAAGAAAAAAATAGAATCACATGTGAGAATTTCGGGAAATCTCTTCTATCTATCTTCATCCAAAATACATGCCAAATTTTAGCTTCTTGCGTTCAAGTTTTTGCTAGGCGTTGTTTTGCAGTCAGTCAGTAACGGAAAAAATATATCTATATATACATATAAAATTCTCGTGTCATGGTGTTCGTTAAAATACTCCTCCGAAACGGCTGGACCGACTTGTATGAAATTTTGTATGTATATTCGGTAGGCCTGAGAATCGGTCGTAATCTATTTTTCAAACTTCTAAGTCATAAGGGTGGCCAGCCCAAAAAACCTTTTTTTATTTTTTTTAATATTTTTATTTTTTTATGATATGGCAGTATAAAATACATACAACTCTTAATTTTCACCCCTTTATCACCAACTTCTTATTTTTATGGCCATATTAGTAATTGCATCTTATCGCATACCGGAGTCAAAAAAATCGTTTCTCAGTGTTAGTTACAATACTCCTCCGAAACGGTTGGACCGAGTTGTATGAAGTTTTAAACGTATATTCTTTAGGTCTGAGAATCCACCGCAGTTTAGTTTTTAAACCCCTTAGTAAAAAGGACGAACCAACCCAAACATATATTTTTGAAGTAATACTTCTTTGAAAAGGCGCGTTATGAAAGAATGATGAGAGTCACATTTTACTATGCGTATGTGTGACACAAAATTCTCACGGGAAAAGTTTTTAGTGTCTACATTCACAAGATGGTGGACAAAACTTTTTTAATAAAATGAATATGGGTATCATTTTCAGGGTTTTCATGGATTTTGATCGTGAAAATGACATCTATTTGGGAATCCAAGATGGCGGACGGGAAATTTTTAATAAAATTAGTATGGGTATCATTTTCGGGGTTTTCACGGATTCTGATAACGAAAATGACATCTATTTTTTGGGAATCCAAGATGGCGGACGGGAAATATTTAATAAAATTGATATGGGTGTCATTTTCGGGGTTTTCATGGATTTTGGTCACGAAAATGACATTTATTTGGGAATCCAAGAAGGCGGATGGGAAATTTTTAATAAAATTAATATGAGTATAATTTTCGGGGTCATCATGCATTCTGATAACGAAAATGGTATTTATTTGGGGATCCAAGATGGCGGACGGGACATTTTTAGTAAAATTAATATCTTTAACATCATAACAAAAAAGTAAAAAATTAATATCTTTAACCTCCAAGCCCACACGGAGCGTCCACTCCCTGGATCTCTTTAAGTTTCACCGCAGGTGTCCAAGCTACGGATAACGAGCCCCCTCACCACGACAATATGGAGATCCCACGGAGGGGATGTACAGCACAGAATAGGGTAATTTTTTTGGTTTGTGAAAATCTATTCTTTCAAATCTGGTAAGACTAGTAAGGCAAACGAGTAGCACTAGCACACTGAAGAGCGGTTAAGACCGCTTCGACTTCAAAAACAAAGATCTTGTTAGTCAAAAACATATATTTTCTCTATGAAGATGCTACGAAGGTAGATACACGAGTATCTACCTATTGTTTATAAGCCTGGCAATGTAAGCTAACACACAGTACTAAAGCTAGCCTTGACCTACAGAGTAGTTCTCCTTAACGATTAATAAAAATGGAATATGGCCATCTGCCATCTGACCTTCGACGCAAACCGATAATTACTTCACATAAAAATCCGTCCAAATCTATTGAAACCAGAACGTATTTACTTGTATAGCTAATCAAATTAGTGAACGACGGGTCTGTCAGGCACAAAAAGTTACGAGTAGGAAGTGTACTACGCAATAAAACGTCAAAACTGTTCCCCAGTCAATAAAAACCTGCGAGATATAGGGAATCAGAGTAGGGCTGTCATAGCTATACATTCACGGATTGAATGGTTATTTACTTCATTTCATGTTCTGTTTTGCGTAGCAGTTTTCGGTGGTGATGGATTAAGAAAGAAAATGTAATCACTACCGTGTTTCATTATTTACCTACTGTGTTAAGTATACTGTGTTATTAAGTGAAGTGACGTAGTTTTGTAATATTTTAGTTATTTACACACTTTATAAGAAATACCTATGTATTTGTATATTGAGGCAGCGATAGCCTAGTGCAGATACCAACGGACTGTCATGCAGAGGGTATCGGGTTCGAATCTACGGCGCGCACCACTGACTTTTCGAAGTCATGTGCGTATTAAATCGTTAATCGCTTGCCCCGTGCCTCGGAGAGCACGTTAAGCCGTCAGGCCCGGCTGTCATGAAGATCTTTGACAGTCGTTACGAGGAGTCAGTACCCTCAAATAAACTGATACTGATCTAAACCATGGAATATCGCTAACCCTTTGGGTTGCGGAGGTCAGACGGCAGTCGTTCAGTGGAAAAGTTGATATTCTGTCATATCTGGTTAGACCAGTAAGCGGCCCTCGGGCTCCAAGGCGTGAAGTCTTGGATGCAACCGGGATAACGCTAGGACGATGATGATGATGACCTATGTATTTATATGAATTGTGTATTTATTGCCTTAGGTTCGCCTGTAATAATGGGTTGTGGTGTTGATGATAATAAATAAATAAACTACGTGACGTAAGGGACGTAGGGACACAAAGCAGATAGCGTCTTTGAGAAGAGACGGAAAAAGCATCAAACTTTGTACCACGTCGGAGAACGTGGTTTAGGAGACCAAATTCACTCATTGACACGCTGTGAAACACAAAATTCGGTCATCATGCAAATAAGATGAGGCTTAAGTCCAGCAGTGGACTCTGAAAGCCCGTAGCGAAATGTTCAGTTTCCCATTTTTTAAGACATTTTATTTTTCCTTTACTGGGTTGATTACGATGAGTTCTGGGAACTTTGGTAACTTTACTGTGGAATACAATGATGTCGCGACACTTACTATTTATTTAATCGCTGATCTAGACTGGGAGTCAGCGGAAATCCTTTTTTCTTTATATTTATTTGAAATTTTATTTTTGTATGGAGAACAAGTAAACCCTTTTCTCACTTTGTTTTCTTATTTCTATTTATTAATCCAGAGGATTTCCATCTGCATATTGCTCTCTGGCTCCGTACTGAGTCTTTAACACTCAGACTAACTGAGTCTTTCTTTACCGAAATGAGAAGTGCCCTCATCGCATACTCTTGCGGGATTTCTCGTCAATAATTGACGTACAAATCGATGTCACGTTTGGTTTGTCGACCCAGAGAAACTTTTCTGTCTTCTCAACTTTTCTCATACTTCAAAGGTCGGAGTGATAAAATTAGCTATTAGAACTGAAATCAGATATACCAACACACTGCCACGCAGAGGGTATCGGGTTCGAATCTAAGTAAGTGTAGATTTATTAAGTAACGAATTTTAAAACTTACGTTCATAAGCGTCACCTTGTAATCTAGATGAATAAATGATTTTGAATTTGACTTTGAATCAACGGCGCAGATCACTGACTTTTCGAAGTAATGTGTGTATTAAATTGTTAATTATCGCTTGCCTCGTGCCTTGGAGAGCACGTTAAACCGTCAGTCTTGAAGATCTTTGCCTGTAGTTACGGGGAGTCAGTAATATTTGAGCCCCTTCTCGATTGTATATGAATGTTTTATTGATGATTCTTTCTCGTGATTCTACGCCTTTGCATTGTGAACGCGGCAGTAAATGTAAATGGAGAATCATCAAGTACTTGACTTCAATTTTGTCGTTCATACATCATTCATCGTGAATGACGGTTCATTGTAATCTGTCTGTAATCAAAATGTTTTTTATATCAAAACCAAAATAGAAGTATATTTTATCAAACAAAAACCTCACATAGATTTCCTAAACATCGCGCGTGTCATTACCATCATTCGCTTCCAGAAATCACCAACTACTAAATAAAACATCTTCGCCCATGCTACCTGCTACATGTCGGCTATAAAATCACATTTCCCGTTTCTCTCAGAATACGTAAGCTTGTGAATAAGGATATTCAGTCGACGGTCCTACAGCGATACATTTTGCAGCGAAAAATATCCTAAATCTATGTTTTGAGACAACCAAACGAGATTTAGAGGTACTCTTGGTTTATATAAATGTGAATTAGGTAAACAGTTCGTTGTTGATGCAGTAAGTGTATGGTAAGGGTTAGTGACTCTAACTCCTAAGCTGGAGGTCGTGACTTCGATTCCCTTTCAGAAAAAATCTCCAAATGATGTGTAAAATGTTTATTTTTTTTAATTAGGATTACAGATTTACGAGTAGTAGAGCATAAGTCGATTTTTTTCATTTCTAGTTAGACTTTGAGCTTCAAGGCAAGGAGTCTTGGATGCAACGAGAATATCGCTAGGACGCTGAAGATTCACAAGTAGTTCAGCCTGGCTGGTTTGCTTGAGCGGGCAAGTACTCTACTCTCACTGCACATTAACGTTAAATTACAGTATCTACGTACCTACGTTTGTGTTTCGTTCGGTTTGTGGAGAGCTGGAGGTCCATTCCTAAAAGGCTAGCAACGCATAAGATAATGAAAATCTATGAAGATTATCACTATACCGTTCGTTTGCCTCCTGTCTATAGTAATATAATAAAGATGAGAGTTTATTTGTTTGGTTGAATTCTTTCTGTGCTGTTTCGGCTTAGATGTCGGGGAAGGCTATTATATAGGCTATATAACATCACGCTATGAGCCATGGGTGCGGACCAGTACCCCTAAATAAACCGGGTGTAAACGCGGGCTCATGTATACATACATAGAAAGCTATACCGATGCCTATGAAGAAATAAAGCAATTTTATTCATACACGAGTATTAAATTTCCACAGCTCGCTTAGTTCTAGGAATTAGGGATGATTCTATGTTACTTTTACTTGGAATTGCTCTGTAGAAAATGTTATAACATCAAAGTTCACCAGACGATGAAAGTAATGTTTATGGACCCTTGTATCTTTTTTATACTGTTTATAAAGAATGTATAATACAGTCTTGGTCTTGGTTTTGAAAGTATTTATAAAATAAAGTATAAGACTCTTGATTTTATTGCGGAAAATGTGTCACCAAAACTTTGTTCAACATATTGCACAGTGGTTCCGCGCTTTAAGAAGGGCGGTCACAGAGGTTTCGCGCAACGAATGGTTCTTGAAATGCATAGTAATGCATGTTATTATAGTATTTTTTTATTAATTGAGGTAAATATTAGTAGAAATAAAACAGATTATATCAGAATAATAATAATTAATTCAGTATAAAACTCAGCTATTTCTTGTATAAAATAATAATTGAGAAAGGTGAATTACAGCTACTCTGAAACTTGATTGGCATAAATTACTATTACAATAATACCACTTAAATAGTCTCTTACTAATGGCAAACACAAATATTCATCAAATAACTACAATTATTATTGTTTTACAGGTACATTTAACAAATCTAAGCAAATCAAATAATTACAATCTAAAGTTTTCTAAACTACTTATAAAATGTCACAGATTTAAAAGGACAATAAATTTAACACGTCAGCTGATAGAGCAGACTTCTTCATTCGTGGTAATTTCCTTAAACTAGAAATGTATGGATCCGAATTAAGAAGAAGTCTGAGCATCAGATCAGTGTTTGTGATAAGTAGAGACATTTTTCTTGTATTATCACCCCTAAGTCGCAGTAATTAGTGATCATTCGAGACCGAGACCGCTGAACTTTCTTCCAAATAACTTGGAACCTCTCACAAAGATAGGTAATTCTAATTTCCAAGTTTTTTGTGTCAATATTTTGGATATCTGGCAGCAACTGCGCCAGATTTTTCAAAACTTGACGACATCTGTCTGCTTCAGAAGTAGTCTTCTTAATAGACAGCCAAGTGTCGAGCACAAGCATTCTTGTAAAAGAATTGAGTAATGTACCTGAAACAAAATACAAATAGTATAATGTGAATTTTAGAATAATGATAACTCGTAGACACCTGCTACGATTTAACACCTGGCGTAGATTCTAGGTACCTACCACCTACTCTCGCAGCATATCGCAGTCAATTTCTTTTTAAATTTAAAATATTGTTTTTTTTAAATGTATTTATATAAAACTGCTTTTGTAGGTTATGGTCAGATAGTAGTTCAAAGCTTCGACATAGATAAAGTAAAACAAAAAAAGAATCTTTTAATTTCATTGGCGTAGCACCGATTAAAAAAAAAACACTGACTGAATTAAAATGAAAGAAAATGCTTTAAATATACTTTACAGACCTTCAACTTGAATACCCATTGTAAAACATCCGGTCACAAACAAGTTATTCTTTAAAAACAAGTGTCACTAAAAAGACTAAATATCACGCGTTAATTACGCTAACGAGCTTAGATGCACAAAACTATAAGTAGGAAAAAACAAAATGAAATTATTAATTGTGTACCCTCATGTAGTGTGATAAATAATGAGTAATTGAGTGAGGTATCGTCTTGTAATTCAAACATCGTGATTGGTACCGTATGACATACTACGGAACCACTGTGTATTGTGGCAAATAAAACGTTACTTTATTGAAATAAACATGTGCTAATTTGAAACTTATTTTGTTTATATAGGTGCAGCACAGATACAGCAATGATAAATGTATATAATATAGACAGAGCACAGTTGTCGCTAAAATATATATTTTTTGACGACCGGTTGGCGTAGCGGGAGTGTAAGCGACTGCTAAGCCGAAGTCACGGGTTTTATTCCCGCTCAAGTCAAACATTTTGTGTGCATGAACATGGATTTTTGTTTTGGTATGGGTGTTTCTATGTATAATATGTATGTATTTACAAAAAAAAGTATATATAATTGTTTATCCATTATCTAGTACCCATAGTACAAGCTCTGCTTAGTTTGGGACTAGATGGTGATGTGTGTATGTGGTAGAATATTATTATATTATTTCAGTAAACATTAATACTTAAAGGGCGGGTGATTAATGACTGTGAATTAAGAAATCAATCTTGGCACCTTATGGTTTAACGAATAAACTTAATTTTTATTTACAGGTAGTAGGGCCTTGCTGATTTCAGCATGAAGTGGCCTTCTCGACCGGGGAGCGTATTTACAAAGCCTATACCATTAGAGTGAAAGTGCAAACTGAACTGGCTTAGCTTTTGTTTGACAAAAACTTGACGAAACCCTAGTCTATTCTAGTACAGAAATTAACTGAAATCGCGTAGACTTTGTAAGATAAATTCATTGTAACATTGCAGCAACAAATGCTATTCAATTTGGGACTAGGTTAAGGACCGCAATGTGCCTAGTGCCTAGTTGGTTAGGTGCGACTGTATGTAATTCAAAGGCTCGTACTACTTTAGTATTCTCTTTATATTGTCTGTGTTTAACGAACTCTGCCCCGTCTATGTAAGGAACTTTATTTTAGCAGATAAGAAAGATATTATATTTTTATAATATCAGCCCTATTAAACTGTCTCGGGCATAGGCTGTGGGCATAGGTCTACTAACTTGAAAAGGTTTAGGTCATGCCTAAAAGGTATAGCTAAATATAAGCTGAACTTTTCAATTTTATTGGGTTATTATTTTGTTTTCTATCATAGGGTCGATCAAGTCGCATACCTAATACCAAGGAATACCCAGGCAATTCTTAATGTACGGTTTGGAATTTCTCTTACTGAGCCCGCGGTTACAACCGCGTTATTAAGGACTACTGCTTCGCACCCATAGCTCATAGCGTGATGTTATAGCCTTTAACCTCCCTCGATAAATCGGGTATCTAAAAAAACAAAAATAATTATTAAATCCTAGTAGTTCCGGTAGTTGACCCCGAGATTAGCGCATACGATCAAACAAGCAAATTTTTCAGCTTTATAATAATCTTATAGAAGTATTTATATCACCCCTGTATAAAAACTGTCTTGAGCACGGTCTCTATTTACTTTGAAAGGTTTTTACATTTCGATAGAGAAAACAAAACATGATGAAAACGTTGTTTGTAATCGTTATATTCAGTTACTGTTGAAATCAGTAGATTGGGAAACCAATAAATTTAAACAAGAAATAAACTATGCTGTGACCCACCCCAACTAGAACCTCGGCAGCATATACTTATGTATTTCATTAGAAATAACTTGAGCCTAAAGGCACGGGCAATATCAAAGCACGATTATGTATTCCCTTTTCAAACATTACTTCGAACCGCTGGCAATACCCAAAGTACGATTATTTAATCCTTTCTAAAAATGTCCGCCACAAATCATCACCCATCCCGATCTCGACCGCAATAAGATACCTTAACAAGCTAATCGACGATCAAAAGCCACTCCGAAGATTACTTTCGCAAAAATATTGAGCGCACAATATTTTATGTAACTCAAAGCAAAAGTTTCTCAGGAAAAATAATATACGTTCACTTGGTGTGTTATAAGCTGATTTTCTCAAGCCATGTGATCATGTACGGTGCGCAGAAAATATGTGTAAGGCGTATTGACTTGTTGGTAAATATGTAAGATGTCTAAAGTGATTGATGGTACAAGGCTTTTGTGTGTTTTTACATTATGGCGTCGTATGCGAGATTTTTTGGCATTTGTAATGGGTTTGTTTGAATATTTTGAACATATGTAGCTTTCATTCTTTACCTTTTTAGCTGGACAGGAAATAAATTAATTTTTTTGGCATGCCTAACAAACCAAACGTGAAATCAGCAGCTTAAAATACATACTTACGTGTTATTCGAGTTAAAATTTGTTTCACTTTATTTATCCTTTAACCTATCGCAATTAATTTAACTGTTTAGGTTTGTGTCATTACAGAGGTTATTATAACATAACATAAAATAACATAACTTCACGCCTTTTACCCCCGAAGGGGTAGGCAGAGCTGAGGTGTATTACACACCCACATTTCGTCAGTTATGTTTAGGTCCCAATCTAATAGGGGGCGAGCCTATTGCCATCTACCATTACCTAACTAAGCGAGCGATAATCAAAAAAAAATTTTAATACACACATAACTTCGAAAAGTCAGAGGTGTGTGCCCGGGGTACCTGGGGATCGAACCCGATACCATCGTCTCGGCAGTCCGTTTCGTACACCACTAGGCTATAGCCACTTTTTGAAGTTAATATTATTATTCTATATTTAAAGCAACGATAGCCGAGTAGATATACCAACAGACTGCCATGCAGAAGGTATCGGGTTCGAATCCAGGGCGCGCACCAATGACTTTTCAGAGTTATGTGCGTAGGTATTGAATTCTTAGTTATCGCTTGTCCCGTGCCTTGGAGAGCACGTTAAGCGGTCGTCGGTCTCGGTTGTCATAAAGATCTTTGGCAGTCGTTACAGGGCGTCAGTACCTTCTAAATAAACTGACACTAGTCTAAACCATGGAATAGCTATCGCAGTCGCTCTATGGAAAAGCTAATATTCAGCCAAATCCGGTTAGACTAGAAAGCGGACCCCAGGTTGAAACTGGGATAATGCTAAGAGGATGATGATGATCATTATTCTATATAGCTACGCCGGCCATTTTAATTTCAAAATAATTATTTCTTTACAACGTGTAACACGTGAGAATTTCTAGAAATCCCTTCTTAGTGCACCTCTACTGTACCCAAAATACATGCCAAATTTCAGCTTCTTGCGTTCAAGTTTTTGCTGGGCGTTGTCTTGCAGTCAGTAACGAAAAAATAAATATACATTCATAAGTATAAAAGATAAATTGTAAAATATCACTTCTTAATTCTAAAACATTTATTCATAAATCCACTGACATATCCATCAGGCCCTGAGGCCCTCAGGTTTATTAATAACTGCAACTTTGTTTAATGGCAGCATAAAAAAATTACCAATCATACAACTTCAACGCCTTCCAAGTTGATAATCTCCATTTTAATTCAGTGAAACTTTTATCGCGGGTAATGAATTTACAAATCCTTGGGGATTATGTTCAGAGTTTTCAAGTTCTGTATTCTAATGAAGCTGGCTTTGACGCTAGGTATAATGTATTTAAGATTTATATCTGAATGAAAATGTATTTCTTTTTTTGTAGCTATAAGGCTGTTAGCTATAAGCTCATTCTGTATATTTTAATACGTAGTGACGTATCGTTCATTGCCCAGTTTCACTGGTCGTTTGTAGTAGGTTGACAAGGTTAAGCAAAGCATACGAAGCTCATTATTCGGATGGGTGACCGCTTGTGACATTTACATCAGAACGCCACCATACTTTCAAAGTTGCTATAAGTGTCAACAATATGGCCACGCGGCGAAATTCTGTCGGGAACCTGTCGACACATGCGGGCACTGCGGCGATCTTGGACACAGCTTAAAGGACTGCATGAAGAAAGCCGAGGAACCCAAATGTGCTACCTGTCTACGTTACAAAAAACCCAGCAGTCATAACACAGGTGCTGCTGACTGTCCCGCAAAACTGATGGCAGAGAAGAGGTTCATGAATTCTATCGACTATGGAGGCGCCTAAGAGCGCCGACATCTGTGGTATTTCAGACCTTTTTTATTTCTATCTCTCTTTTCTTTAATTTATTTACTTTTAGTGTTGTTATACATTATGATAAACAACTTAATGAATGACTTAGATAATTTATCTGTATCGGAGTCGATGATATGCGAAGTTGAGAGTTGTAAACAATATCTTCCATCCCATTCTAACTCCTTGACCGTACTAACACAAAACATACGCAGCGTTTATAAGAATATTGATAATTTTGTCACTTTTTAACAAAGATTAAAAGTAACTTGTGACGTTATAATACTAACCGAATGTTGGCTCTCTAAGAAATACGACGTACCGACCATGCCAGAATACAATATGTGCAATAGTAATGTAAATTATAATCAAAACGATGGAGTTATAGTGTGCGTAAAAAATCACCTTACTGTCACTGTAGAGGAGCCTAACATGCAAGAATGTAACCGACTGCTAATTAAAATCGGCTTAGAATTTGCCATACTAGCCATGTACAGACCACCATCTTTCAAAAATGTTAACAATTTCTTTGACTCTCTCAACTGGACCTTACAATCTTTATCTTCTTTTAAAAATATAATGTTACTCGGATACATCAACATCAATATTGTTCCATCTAGCTGTGACACAAATGGCCAAGACTACCTCAACCTTTGCTCCTTTCATGGCTTACTTCCAGCACACACGTTTCCTACACACGAAAGCGGGTCTTGTTTGGATCATATCATACTAAAATCAAGGTTGCCATCACTTACATTAGTCATGAACTCTACAATAACTGATCACAATGCTGTCCTACTTACCTTAAATTGTAAATTACCCAAAAAAGACCACGTTCGCACTATTTCTAAATTAAATATAAATAAACTTGAAGATGACATAAGCAACATTAACTTTAGCCCAGTTTATAATTCTAGTGATCCGCAGTTTGGTATGTTATATGTTATAAACCATCTGCAACTTGCAATTCAGAAAAACACAACAAAAATATGTTTAAAAAACAAAAATTATAACATTAAGCCGTGGATCACTACAGGCCTTTTACGATGTATGAGACATAGAGATAAACTGCATATGAAGGCTAAATTAAATCCAGACAATTCAACTATACAATTATCCTATATACGATATCGCAATTTTTGTAATGATTTGCTTAAAAAAGTAAAGGTAAGCTATGACAAAAGTCAATTAGAAAAAGCCGGTAAAAATAGCAAAAAGATTTGGCAATGTATTAAAAAGACGACATACACTAATAAACAACATGAGTCATCGTCAAGTTTATTACGCACGCACTCATCACACCTAGAATCTGCTAATATTGTAAATAATTTTTTTGTCAATGTTGGCAAATGCCTCGCAGAAAAGTTTCCGGGTCAATCACAATACCTTAGTACTCCTCATAGCACATCTTTAACATCGTTTGTATTACTTGACACTGACGAAACTGAAGTTAACAATATAATAATGTCCCTAAAAGACAGCTGTGCCGCTGGATGGGATAATATACCAAACAAAATCGTAAAGCAATTCAAGCACGTCTTAGTTCCCCCGCTGACAAACATTTTCCAAAAATGTTTGTCTAGAGGTATATTTTCTAAGTGCCTTAAAAAATCTGTGGTAGTGCCGGTGTATAAATCCGGTAATAAAGAACAAGTAAATAACTATAGACCGATTTCTCTACTGCCCTGTATGTCAAAAATACTGGGAAAAATTATTAATAATAGACTGATAAAGTACCTAGAGGACAAATCGATATTATCCAAGACACAGTTCGGATTTCGACCTAAACTATCGACAGCAGACGCCGTACATCACCTGACTGACTTTTTGGTGCAAGAACTTGACAAGGGTAATCACACAATAGGAATATTTCTGGATCTTTCTAAGGCTTTTGACACCGTCTGTGTCCCTATTTTGTTGCGTAAACTCGAGAACATTGGTATAAGAGGTAAACAGTTAGAATTAATTAAAAGTTACTTAGAGGACCGCACGCAATGCGTAAAAATCGGTATCACAGTTAGCACTGATGAAAATAACACATCTTTCGGAGTCCCCCAGGGTAGCATCTTAGCCTCTACGTTATTCCTCATTTACATAAATGACCTTTGTAATCTACACATAAATCACGGTACTATCATATCATACGCTGACGACACAGCTCTACTTTTTTCCGCTGATTCAGAAAAAGATGTTTTCGAGTATGCGCAACATGGTTTTAATTGTGTTAATAAATGGCTTCAGCACAATTTACTAACACTTAATGCAGAGAAAACCAACTATGTTAAGTTTACCATACGCAAATTAACAGCACAACAAACTAACACACCACTGTATGCCCATCACTGTGGCGCCTTTCCTGGAATTCCCTGTGCTTATCCTTGTATTAATGGCACAAATAAAATAAAATATCTAGGTATCATAATAGACGAAACACTTTCCTTCAAAGAGCATATCGAGTGTTTAAACGGTAGAATACGTAAGTTAATATATGTCTTCAAGAAATGCGACATATTGCTGACCCAACAGTAATAAGGCAAGTGTACTTTGCACTATGCCAGTTATTATTAACATATTGTATTACGACATGGGGGGGGGGGGGGGGCGCAGGAAAAGCTTTGTTACTGTCTGTTGAAAGAGCTCAGCGAGCAATTCTTAAAGTATCAACCTACAAACCGTTCCAATATCCAACTGATTCCCTATACCAAGCTTGTAAAGTATTAACAGTTAGACAACTATTTATCAAGAGTATCGTATTAAAGCAACACACAGCCCTTCCCTACAGCACTACATCTAACAACAAAAGGCGACATAATATAATATTTCCGACTAAAATGCAAACAAGACACGCATTCACATCCAAATTTTATATATTCCTGGGGCCGCTACTTTACAAAAGACTAAACGCATTAACTAACCTAATTCCTTGCACCTACTTCAAATGCAACAAAATTGTCAACAATATCCTTCTGAATATGTCCTACGAAGATACAGAAAAATTATTAATTGTGTTAAAATTATTATCTCAACAAAATACACCTTTACCTCAATTTATTAGTTGTAATTATTCATAAGATATTATAGATCTAGTATTAGTGTACTAAAACATGACGTACGTAATATTGTAGTAAGTAAGTGATTATATATTTTATAGTATCTAATTAGCCCTAATCGCCTGAAACACAGGTTATCCTAGTTTAGGCATATAATCTTATATAAGGATCCTAAACTAAGCTTTTGTACTCTAAATAAGTAAATTGAGGCCATGAGAACCATAGTGGCTTAACTACTTTTTTTACAATATTATCCTATCTTATTTAGGCCAGTATAGCACTTCAAGTTTAGATCACCGACCAAAAACTGTAACAGTGATTAAGTTGCCATCTAGTGAATATTCGTTGTATCACTTTTAGGCCACTCTGGTGCTATCAAAATGATCAATTTGAACTGGAATAAATCATAAACTCAATATTGTAAAAAAATTAGTTAGGCCACTATGGTTCTCATGGCCTCAATTGTATCTTTTTATTTAACAGAATAAATTGAATTTGAATTTTGAATTTGAAAGGGTACGTAGAACTGTTCAACACTGAACTGTGATGATGATGATGACGTGTCCGTCGACGGCGACCCTAGACATCTTTTCTGGCATGTCCCGGTGACCACGGTTCTAAATCATAGTACTTTCGTTCTGATATAAATAAAGCAACTCTCGCACCAGGAATAACTCGTGAATCGCGGCGGACTTTAGAAATATTCAGCCAACGAACGCTACGTAACACAACAATTTGTAACTCGCCGAAGTGTTTTCCTCTATTGGGAATCAAACAACAACTTTACGCTATGTGCTAGCGGCGAAGCAAAGGCAAGCGTGCAGTCGATAAATATAACTAAGTGGGCCACATCCACAAGGAGAAACTTATCTAGAACCACCACATCTTTATATTTTAACCCACTTATCAAAACATTGTTAATATCAACAAACTCTCCAAAACTAAATATAAACATAATCATAAACAACACTACAACTGAATAATGCTTAGAGCTGTTAGACTACTTTAGTTATTGTGTTCCTTTTTGATTTCATATATTCACTTATTCTTTTTACGTTACTTTTCTCTCAATTATTGTAACCTGGGAAGAAGCGAAGTTACTGGGGCAACCTCATCATATAGTAAACAAAACTATGAGATTCAATAAAAACATACTTATAAAAAAAACTGCTACCTAATGGTGCTGATACACCTGAGGAATCATTTACAACAGCACAACGAGCATTCGCAGTTTATTATTTTGTCGAATTGAACAACGAAAAGAGCCGAACATTGCTACGAGCAGTTCCACAATCTTTCTGACGAACGAATCAGAAAAAAGGTAAAAACAAATTTACTGTCAATTCGCGAGAATAATGGCCAAAACGCTCCTTAGAATGCTCGTTTGTTTTTCTGTTTTATAACATTCGCATTACTGCTCATTACAGGTGAATGCTCAAGTATTTCAGCACCATTATACTTACACAGAATCTCCAAGCAATAACTCATCAGTTTCGCCATTATGAAGTGCAATATAGAGATAAAAACAACGATGTAATAAGATAATATATTACCGTTATATAACCGGTATCGATATATCAAAAGGAACAATTTAATTGCCACAAAAGTAGGTCAGCTGACTTGGTGCCACAATGGGGTTCCCTTATATCTGTGTCAGATTGACTCTATTGTGCAGATTTTTCTGGTAGACGGGAGTTCGGTAGTTGTCCTTTTTGTGGAACGTATTACACTTTTACCGTGATATTTTTATAGGATAACTGTGTTATGGGGTCTTGGTTACAAAAAGAGCTCTTTATCGACGAGTCTATTCTGTTTGTAGAGTCATTGTTGTAAAGCTGATGAGTTTGTACGTAGAAATATGCAATATCAATAGCAGTTCATTAAATTGGGAAAACATTTTGAGTTCGGATTACAAATCACTTTGGATATCTCTTTCTTAAAAATATCACTAAGGACTTCTATCAAATATACCATGCAACGTCCTGTGCTAGGAATGAGACTTATGTTTAACACAGGAGACTTCACAAAGTTTATAGCAACGGACACAAAAACGCCTAGGCTCGGAACAACTTTACTGTTTTTAATGCGCCGACAACCGCTATTGAGTCAACTCAATTATGTATTCATCTATGGCTGCTGCTGTCACTGTCAGATTGTATACATAAGAAAGAGAAGCGCGACGATGACGAGACGTCCAGAACTTTTTACAAACCATAAAATTTGCGATTTATAGAAAATGTATTGATTAGATAAAAAAATAAAACAGTATTTCGTTAGTATGTTGCTTGTTGAATAATTTGTCAAAAAAATCAGAATGATTGTATGTATTTTAATGTGGTTTTTATTCGTTAAAATATTTTTTTAGAGGTATCTTTGTGATATTTTTCTATTGATTAAAGTTAGTTTTATTACGTTTCCAACACACTAATTAACTAGATTATATCCTGAAGAATATCATATGTTTTTCTGATTGTGTTAACTGCATTGAATCATATACTTTAAAGCAATATGAAACTCGCGTTTAGCTCTTGTAGTCCCCTTAATGCTATAAGTTTGAGAAAGGTTTGCTACAAATTGTCATGCAAACTTTTATACGGAAGCTTTTGCTTCACATGCGGAATAACTTTATCTCTTTCCTTGTCCTGACTAAGATATCAAACATTAAAATGAAAATCAGGCAGTAGGTAGGTTCTTTTCATGACGAAGACTCTCACAACGGAATGATTTTTATTATTCCACCCCTAAAGTGGTAAAATAGAGGTTGTAAGTTTGTTTGAATATCCTCTGATTTTTCAACATAATGTCTTACAAAGTCTTACGTCTTAGGTCCAATATTTTCTTACAAAGTCTTGCAGAAACACCGGCCATTCTTGCACTAGAGAGCAGAACGCAGTCTCCCTGCTAGGGTTATTAATCAAAAATGCAGGATACACATACTTATTCGCAGCCACACTGAAGGATTTGTTATTCAATTTCCTGTATCGCACACCGCTTGACATATATTCCATACCTTTGTTATCCAAAGGATATCGACCTGAGAACACTTCAAACAAGATTAACTCTTAAAGCAAGTACCTTACAGTCGAAAATCCTTTATAGACGTACCACTTTGTGGCAAGATATTTATTCTGATACGGTTCATAATTATTGGACTTCGTGTCTATTAACGTATTATATTTTCTTTTTATTGCCAGTTCTGACTAATGAGTTCATAAATCAAGGAATGAATATTATTTTGAGTTAAATATTATAATAGCCTTTTGGAGGAATAAAGTGTGCGTTTATAATAGAGATGGATGTCGTTTGAGCCGAGGGACTAGTACGAGTTTTACAATGTGACGATAGACTAGTCGACGGGAACAATTTTCATACATTTCCTAAATGCGCCCTCTAGCGGACTCTATCGATCGCCGAGTGATTTAGATTTCACGTCCACCATACAAGCTATCGCATCTAAAACAGCGCGGCACGAACCGGTACTCTAGCCTACCACCATTAAACCGAACCGCTTACCACTTTGAAGGGACCGAAACCTCAACAACTAGTAGTGGCCTGCGTTTACGTGGCGTTGAGGTGTTTAATTGAACCGAAACTAATTGACAATGCGTCCCGCAGTTCATTATTCGTGTTGTGATCGGCTGGTTGCGATTCTGCACATAGCTTTTGTGAGACCTTATAACTATTTTTGGATTAATTGACAGCTTTAGAGGACATTATTCTCCTGTACTATACCCCACGTTGAAACTGCAGGTAAATGATAAATGATAATGTCTTCTAGACCGAATTTCGGCCACGGCGCGGCGGCATATATAAGACTAGCCGATTGCACGGGACATATTGTAGTGCTCAAGTGTGTGCGCAATACACATAAGTGTACTCTCTGTTCACTTACTCTCATAGTCCGATGGGACGCAGGCCCATCAGCTTAACGGGCTTTCCAAGGCACAGGGGTGTGACACCGCTAACTCCCTGACTCTGAATGTCTACTAGGTAATTCTTAACAGAAAAATCCAATATCACTTTTTGTTCGACCCAGGAATCGAACCCGAGACCTCATGATCCGCAGTCGCTTACTCTATCAGAACCACAGAAATAACCACATCGCACAGAGTAAATACAAGGTATTTCACAAATATTTTTTTAGCAAATCTGAATGCTATAAAATTTGACCCAAACGTGGAACGAATTCACGGCACTCGAAGTGTTCTTTGTATATTCAATTTATGTTAATACAGCCAATTTAGTAAAATGTTGCTGACAGGTATACTATTTTCAATTCAACAATATTAAATCAAACGCCAAATCAGCTTTAAAAGTTTATAGCGACATACAATTCCAGTGATTTCATGATGAAGTCCTCAAACGACGTCTGCCAAACGTAAGCCCAAGCAAAACTAATAAAACAGTAAGTAGTAAAAATGGTAGTGTACCACGTAAAACGTATATAGACGCTCTTTATAAACAAAGTTGTGACAGGGGTGAGACTCACAGCTTAGATAAAGTTAGTAGGGACTGCGAGCTCAAGGCATAAGCGAGAGTTGGTTATAAAAATACTTAGTATCAAAAATTAAATTCGTTCAACCTAACAAACTCTTTATCTTAGGGATATTGGTATAGGTTTAATAGAGAGATCTAGACTGGCATTTGAGTCAGTAGCTACTTTTTCCATATCGATCGGTGGCTGCTTTGTATAAATAATGATCTCGATAAGACATGCATTGTCTAATTTGACCGTGAGTTATATTGCCCGGTCTTTCCCATGATTCTACGCTCTTGCTTTGCGAACGTGGCAGTAATTGTAAATGTAGAGTCTTTCAGTAATTATTTTATAACTTTATTATTTTGACGTTCATATTCATTATGACCCAAATGAATAAAAGATTTTGACTTTGACTTTAATAACTTTATTAGCTCGCAACCTTACAATTTCTTTAATCTTAATATATATAAATCTCCTGTCACGATGTTTGTTCGCGATGGATTCATAAACTACTTAACCGATTTTAAATTAAATTGGCACACCGTGAGCAGTCTGGTCCAACTTGAGAGAAAGGATAGCTTATATCTTTAATTATAGTCGCAATTTTATTTTATTGCAAATTATTTGTCTATAATTAATTGACAGTCACAATTATCTGTTAACTCCAAAAGATTCTTACAGATGTCGATAATCTTATATTAATAATTTCGTCAAGGAGTACATCGAAACCTTACCTGAATAATAAAACATTAAAAAATAAAGATTTCGAGTCGACACCATATATCCGCAAAATTCGGATTGTCGAGTATTTTGTTAAATTCTAATGGTTCTGACAGACAAATCACAGTCGCCATATTGGCTCTATGATATTGGCCCAAGTTTGCTTTGTACTAAGTAGTTTGTATGTGTAAATACTTTTTACAGTTATATAGTATCCGCCCAATAAAGGAGATTTGTGTTACCCCGAATATCTATCTATACTATAATATAATAAAGCGGAAGAGTGTTTGTTTGTTTGTTTGAACGCGCTAATCTCAGAACCTACCGGTCGGATCTGAAAAAATATTTTTGTATACGATAGCCCAGTTATGCCGGAAGGCTATAGGCTATATAACATAACGCATCGACCCTTTGAGGCCGGTCAAAAGGCTAAAAAGGCTTAAAGATAATGTCGGCTAAACTCAGGAACTAGCAGTTGGATTTTAAAAATTGTTATGCTTATGATAGCCCAATTATTCCGAAAGGCTATGGGCTATATAAAATTACGCCACAACTTTTAGGGGCTGTACAAAAATAATAAAATAGTCACACGAGAAGGGAGAGGGTTGGGTCAAAGACAAAAAGAGGCTAAACGAATAGGATACAATCTATATGGGTATCGTTTTCAAGATTTTCGGGACGCTGATTAATAATATGAAATTTATTTAGTGATCCAAGATGGCGGACGGGAAATCAAAGATGGCGGATGTAACAATTTTAAAAATCAATATAGATATCGCCTTCGATACTTTATGGGGTGGGGAATCGAAATACGACATCTATTTCGTGATCAAAGATGGCGGATGGGAAATCAAAGATGGCGGCTGGGAAAATTTAAAAATGTCAATATTGGTATCGTCTGGGTGTTCATTTTGTCCATTGGTTGTATGTTTGTAAAGTCGCCTGCGACAAAGGATTTATATTTACTGCGGGAGAGGTCTTTTTAAAAAAGAATAACAAAGGAAAGAGGAGCTCTAAGAAGGGATTGTCCGAAAGTGCCACAGGGTCCGGTCACAACTGTGGTCATCCTTTAGTATTAAATAAAATCTTTGCACGCCAAGTCTTAAAATCTTCCGCCTTGCACCAATCCCTCTCAAGGTTCAAACGCCGCCCAGTCTCAGATCGGATAGCTGCGGAAATTGAAAGGCAAGTACTATCGAAACTTGACCCAATCACCTCTATCTGTTGGATAAGGTATTGTACCGGCTTGTCATTTTAATAGCATGTGGAACTAATACTTGTATGAATAGAACGCTTGGGTTATCGGATTTGGATGCTGAGTGTGCTTTCGAAATGTTTGAGATTTGAAGTGGCTTGCATTTATTTGAATGTTGCTGACTGATATTTGAATGCATTGTAACTGGTTGATTATGTACAGTTAGTTAATTTCAGGTGTGTGTGGATGTTGGTGAATGAATGATTGCGAAAAACCTTTTGCAATATTTTTTTTATATATCTTCACGCCTGTATCACCCAAGAGGTAGGCAGAGGTGTTATTTTACACCCACATTTCGGCTTATGAATTTTAGATCCCACGAATAGGGGGCGAGCTTATTGCCATTACCGGAAACATTGCCATACTCCGTGTTGCTACTGAGAATAATTCGGAAAAATCTCAGTAACACTTTTTGCCTGAACCGGGAATGGAACCCGGAATCAGCAGACGTAGATGCTATCCACTAGTCATGGATGCAGTCAGTTCTGTTATTTTTATTTAGCAAGTATAAATACGCTTTTTAATTGTTTATGTACTTTCAATTTAATCGTTCGACTGCCCAGTTGATTCATTGGCGTTTTACCGGTTTACTCAAATGCCTGATTCGTGTTAAAATATTTGCGAGGCTTTCTTTCTCAAAAATTTAAAAGCGTCAATATTTCGTAATTTACACAGTAATTTATACATATCTGTATATTCCTGAAAGGCTCAATAATAAATGTTAAAATACTTTTTGCCTATTTGTACATACTGAAAGACTTACGGTGTTTATTATATGATAAATAATACAAATAAAAATTCTTTAAGTCCGTATAAATTCATCAAATTTAAAATATTTAAATATTCACGTATTTATTAGTGTATAATAATAGTGAGCAAGTGTGTGGCCATTTCTTGTGTCCGTGTGTCACGACCGCTTAACGGCTGCCGACACGGGTAACGGTTTTGGTCTTGAGAGAAGAAGTTGTTTGGGAGCTGTTTGCGTTTCTCCGCATCGTTATCACTGCGGTGAAGCCGTCGACGGTCTTGCCCACCATGGCCTATCGTGCAGCAGGAGTGCTGAGCGTATTTCCCGACATGCCCACATTAACGACATTCTCCGTCGAGCTCTTGTCACCACCGGCGTACCAGCTCATCTCAAATCGAATAGTTTGGTACGCGACGGTGGGAAGAGACCACATGCGTCGATACCCTTGCGCCATCACATCTGCCAAGCACAGCTGGATCGGCTGGCGCTGCTGTTGCATCAGCGGAGAACCTCAAACGGCGCAAATACAGAAAGCTATCTGGTAATTACGTTTTTGAGCCGTTTGGGGTCGAAACGCTAAGCCCATGGGGGCCTAGTGCACGCGCTCTGTGCAAAAAAATCGCCAAAAGACTGATCAACGCTTCCCATGACCAGAAGGCTGGTATATGTTTTGCAGAAAGATTAAGCATTGCCATTCAACGTGGCTTACGTGGATTTACCTTTTCTATTGTTATCATTACTTATTTAGTTTTTGTAGTTTAGTTTAGGATAGTTTAGTTATATAAGTAGTTTTATTCTGTTTGTAAATGTTGCAGTCAAAACTCTTAAGCAGTAAAAAGTACTATTGACTAGCAAAATCAGTCAAAAGTACTTTTGACTGAACAGGTTGGTCAAAAGTGGTTTTTACTGAAAGTTATTGGTTATTAGTACTTTTGACTGCAAATTTGTGGTTAAAAGTATTTTTGACTGACGCTCTTCATCATACGTAGTTTTAACTGCAAAAAAGCATCTGTCAAAAGTAGTTTTAACTGCAATAAAGCATCAGTCAAAAGCACTATTAACTCGTCAGATGTGAATAAAAATTAACTAGTCGCCCAATAAGCTTAGTAGACGGAGCCCTGCTTCGCAGGGCTCCCAATTTCGAGTGCGGGGTCACAAGAGACCCTAATATAACCTATTAGGTAAGTACCGATACATAACTAAGTATCCGGGGCGAACGATAACTTTTCATAATACCTACCTTTTGACTGCAACATATATATGTACATATAAATAAAAATGACCCTGCTTACTTCTCAAAAAAATTAGTTGGTTGATTCAATGGTTTTACATGCCCTTTGTATCACGGTAGCGCTCTGATATAAATGCAAAACAAACGTTCATTTCTCCAAGTGGTGACCTCTGTAAACGCAGCTTAACTTTACCTCTCTACGATCGGCCAGTCATGTCTCGCTATGAGCCCTACCTACTATCTACTTACCTTACTACTACTTGTGTCATAAACCGTTCACACAATTTTTTTATTTTTGTTTTATTGATAGACACACGCCTGTATCCCCGAAGGGGTAGGCAGAGGTGTAATATTACACCCACATTTTGACATGAATTGTTTTTGGGTCCCACGTAATAGGGGGCGAGCCTATTGCCGTACCAGGCACATTACCAGACTCCACGCTGGTACTGAGAATTTCCTAACGGAAAAACCCAAGAACACTTTGCCCGACCCGGGCATCGAACCCGAGACCTCCCAATCCCACGCGCACATGCCGCGAGACCAAAGTACACACTAGTATGAATAAATATATTGATATCCAATTTCTCACCCTTATAAAGGCTTCTATTCCTGTAAATATATTCCTCAGGGATTTCAATGGTGCTAAAATTTTTCCGCTGCCCTTTAGCGCTCCGAAAGTGCCTAATAACCTTTAGCCTAACAGCTTTTACGCTTTTATAGAAATAAACAAATTAGAATTTTGTTTCAGTCCCTGTTCTATTACAAGTTAGCTCTCGGAGGAATAAAGACATTAATGTGCCGGAGTTTCGCCTCAAGAGACGTTGCGAGGATGGACTAGTTTAGAACGAAAACCACTAAAATGTTTTCGCATTATTCGTCCCTTATGTGGTTCTTAGTGATGTTGTGATAGTTGGGAGTATTACGCTTCCTGTGGGCAATCATGGTGTCTAAAGTTCGATTACAAATTAACTTTTGTGACAGTGACGACGAAATAAGCTTCGCAGGGCTCTTATTTTTTTATTTAAGTGAAGCCTGAGAAACTGAACGTAACATACTAAAATATGTAGAGGCTCCTGACTTTCCAATAAGAGATTCTGAATCTTATCATATTCACTGTCGTACAATTTTTTTTGGTTCCTAGTAGTTCGTACTGGAAGTACTTGTCTAAGCCATTTCAGGTCCATAACGGCTGGCCCCGTTTTCACATTCCACGAGCTTAAAGCTATAGTTCGTTGCCATCTAAGAAAATTTCTAGCTTGTAGACACGGTTGCTCGTCAAGACACTTTGACCTCTGTACCGTTCTTATGCTGTAGGAAATAAGTGTCAAAATCGAACTGAAACTGTTAAGCTTGACTTGGCGCCAACTGTACAAAGTCTAAAAACCATATGAGAAACCCTTACATTTTCAAAATGGACCACATCCACGTCACGGACATTTCATTGAGTTTTCACTCAATTTTAACTTAGTATTTAATGACATCCTAGAAAACTCAATTTTAAATGTTTAACACAACAAAATCGCGTGACCAAAATCAAACACGACACGAAATCCAAAAATAAAAACGTTAGCAAAGTATCTACTCCAAAACATCGCAAAACTCGATCAAACTAAAAAAAACTGTGCCTTCACGAGTACCATAAAACGGTATCTCATTTAAAGTTTGTATAGTAAAATACTTGTAGCTATCGAATGAAGCCGAATGTGAGAGAATGTGACACAAAGGGTCTTTGAAGGTCGGGGACACATTTAGTTGTAACTTGTTTACCGTCAATGACATGCCAGGAATGAGAAGATATTAGTATTATGGCGGCTCCACATTAGTGCCGTGAAGCTCCGTGAACAGGCGTGAACGTGAATGTGGACAGTTTTCGCGTTGTTCACGCGCGTTCGCGCCTGTTCCCCGACCAGAGTCGGTATTTTGTCCCGCGACAAAGGATGCGCGCCTCTTTCGCGCAGGATTCACGCGTACACATCCACATTCGCGGCCCAGTGCCAGTTTTCTCCGGACTGCATTGGCGTATAGACGTGTGCAGTCCCTGCATCGTAGGAATAAAAAGGCGTGTCATGATGCCTGGACGCGGATTAGTACATAAATGGATATTGAAATCAAGGAATTAAAAAAGAAAAAATACTCCTTGCTGTCCAGTTATTTCTAATAACTCTCTTGTTTTGTACGTGTAAATAGTAATATGTTGCCACAGCAAACATAGTAGCGGTCATAGTGGAATTGGCGTGCCATTCGTAGTAGATCGGCAAAGTTAGTCAACGTTTGCACAGCTTACTACTAGGATGGGTGACCACATGTGGCATTTGTATCAGAGCGTTACCGTGCTCCGGTGGGCACGTAAAGCTGTCGGTCCCGGTTCTTGTCTCAGGACAAGGATTCTTAGGCCAACTCGGAGGCCTTTGGGCGGACTAAAAACTCCGATACCAGAGTTGGGCACACACTCACACCAAACAGAAGAAAGAACAGCAAACATAGTTATTGCGGCAGCAGCTTCTACGTCCATTTCGCGGCGAGTCTCACGAAAGACTGCGAACATCCCATGAATGTGGACGACACAACTTATGGCGGCTCCACATTAGTGCCGTGAATTCACGCGCAAATTCACGCCGCGAAATCA